>JAKSZT010054491.1:0-188763 GCA_026826555.1 Tolypeutes matacus | reverse complement strand
AAATAGGGGTCCTTAACTATACTTAGTAGAACAGTATGTGCTACATCATAGTCTTTTAAATACTGGAATTACTTCATGCCAAACATAGGAATATATTGCTTTATTTCCTTATTAATATATCTAATGACATATTTAATTAAAATTCATTCTATAAAAAGTATTATTTTTTATGCTAAACTCCTCTTGAGATGTTTTTCTTCCTATTCCTTTATTTTTCTATTTTGAGATTCTAAATATTTAAAATAATTCTTTAGTCAATTTTAAAATTTCTTATTTCTAAAAAGTGTTTTAATTTCTTATTTCTAAAAAGTGTTAAAAAAAAATTAACAGCAGTCCATATATGCTAGCATGATTTCAGCCTCTTTTACATTTTTGGCATTCTTTCAGGGGTATCCTTTTCTATTTTGCTCATTTTCAAGATTGTTTTGGCCAAATTCTATAATACAATTTCCATTTTTTAAAACTTGTGCTGATTATTTAGTTCTTGGATTGCCAAGAAAATCAGACTTGGAGACTTTGACGCTACACCATCTAAGATTATTTACTTATCTAATAATCTCTAACTACTTGTCAGGTAAAATGTACTTGAATTTGATGCTCTGGGCAAGGAGCTCAAGCTGCTAGTGAGCCACAGACTGAAAAGAGACATCTAGAGAATTCTGCCTCAGGCTTTCCACCCATTTGGAGTTTTGCCTCAGAAAGCGTTTCTCTTTGCCTGTCTATTCAGGAGGGGGTTCTTCCAGAAAACCAGAAAACTAGAGCCAACTCAGAATTCTGTTAAGACCTTTAGTGTGTTATCTTTATGTCTGTTCTTTTTAACTTGATTTACTAAACATACATTTGTATGTGTTTTTTTAAACTTCTTTACCTTTGAAGCTCAATAATAAAGCTTTTTGTTATCTTTATCTGAAATATTATCTATTCATTCACTTTGTCCACTAATTGTTGAGCACCTACATCTTATCAAATACTGCTCTAGGTACTTAGGAAACGTTGTGGAGTTTACATTCTGGGGTGGGGGTGAGGAGTAGTATGAATACAGATAATGCACAGTAAACAATATAAATATGCATATTATGTAAAATGTTAAAAGTGAAAAAAAGTAAACACAAAACAAGTAAAGGAAATCAAGAGTGTGGAGTGAGAGGTGGGGCTCAGCTCCAATTTTAAATAGGGTGGTTAAGATAGGCCTCTTTGAGAGGGTGGCATTTGAAAATTAAAAGAGGTGAGGAAATAAGGCAAGCAGATATCAGGGAAACAGCATTACAAGGAGTGTACCTTGTATGTTTGAAGAATAGAAAGGAAGCCAGTGTGGCTGGAGCAGTTAGAAATAGCGAAAGTAGTAGGAGATGAGGTCAGAGTAGGGGGGAGGGGTGGATTGCATACGGTCTTGTAGGCCATAGTAAGGACTTTGGCTTTTATTCTGAGAGAAATAAGGAGTTGGGACTCCTTCAGACCCACTCTCCTCTCTCTTTTCCTTTTTTTCCCTCGTTTTTTAGTTTTTTTATAATTAATTTTTTTTATTTTTAAAGAAACTTTAGATTACATAAATGTTACATAAAAAATACAGGGATTCCCATTGTCCACTGCATTCCATTTGTGCACTGCGTATCCTGCTGACTATGCCATTTGTGCACTGTGTCCACCTTGGGAGCCCACGAGGGAGGTAGGTGGAGAGGGCAGTTTGTTCATACCAGGACAGCCGCAGTCTCATTACAGATGTACAGGCACACTCTCTGCCATTCTTTATTTGCAGGGTTATTCATACACTACAGTTATCACTCAAATGCTACACAGAAGGAACACAAAATGCAACTCCTCAGAATCATTTCTGCTGTGCCTTGGGAGTATGTGTACTCTGAGCCAAGGAGTTTGTAAACTAATAGCTGATTCAACAGTTGGACCACTGCCCGGGCAGTTGGGCTGCTGCCCAAGTCTTAATCCTTACACTCCATCCCCGAGGGCAGTAGTTTTAGCAGCTGTGGGGGTACTCATTATGGGCTAGAGAGTTAATATAAAAGTCCTTTTCAAAATTGTTGTTGCTATTGATGGCTTTGTCACTTCCACCTGCAAAGGTCAAACATTGGTTAATTTCTTTTGTAAGCCTGTTCTCTAGGGAGCAATAAGAGCAAGCCACCTCACATGGGGTGCCCTCAAGGTTTAAGGTCATACCATGACTTTCGTTGCTTCACCATGGAGCACTGTTACAGTAGGTAACAGAATATGTTCCTGTGGTTCTATCTGGGGCTTCAGCAAGGGTTTTTTGGTTTTTTTTTTTTCTCAACGAGTTACACAGCCTGCAGTTTGGCCCACTGGCCTCTTTGACTAAAGCTTATTTTACACTACATGGTGCTAGCCCTAGGCTGGACAGATACAGCTGTTCACCAAGCAGATTGGCCTCAACTGGCCCTATCTGCACACTATGCAGACTCGGGGACTGTCCCCCCTTCCAGCTTTCAAGGGGGATTGTGCGTCCTGGATGGGGGTCACCCCTGCCTCAGGGCTTAACGTTTCTGCATATGTAAGTAGACTCGTGGCTGTGTCAACGGCCATAAGGGCATATCGGCACTGCCGACTCAAAGGTAATGGCCTAACAAAATCTACCTGCCATCTTGTGAATGGGATACGTCCTCGCTCAGTTTGACCCACAGTCCTGGGCAGTGGCCTCCAATGGAACAGAGAACATTGGGGGCACGCATGGCACGCTGCCCAAGTGGCCTCTGTGTTTATAGCTAAACCTTAAAGGTGTGCAGCCTTTATCATCGTGGGGAATCCAGCATATAGGAGTTTCCAGTGCAGCCACATGGCTGCATTTTGGGCACTATTTACCTGCAAGGTAAGCTTAGTTAACTGATCCACTTTATCATTACCTGGGTGCAAAAGGGGGCAGTGACCTGTTACATGGTATACTGTCACTTCTTTAGACAACCCCCAATCCCATAGGTCTTCCCACATGGATCGTCCCTACAGGGGTCGATGTGGGACTGGCCTCATTAGTATACCATGCCTGTTCTGGCACAGTATTTACTCTGGCTTTGTATGCGGAAACTTCCTTCATAGGAACTTGTAAGGGGACCTGGGGGTCCAGTGTCCCAGCTTATGTTAAGGGACCTAAGCCTTACTGCAATTCTTTATTCAATGCACTGGAAGCAAATGTGCTTCTCTGTTTTAAATAGACCCCCCACTTGGACAGGCTCGCTGTCTGGGCCACACCACTTCATGGCCAGGCAATCTAATTCTGCACCTATTCCTTTATAAGGTAGGTGGTGAATATCTTTACCAGGGCTTCCCAGGTTATGGTTTCAGTACTCTGCGCGGCAGCACACATAGCTGCCAATTGCTTCTCTGTGAGACTATAGTGCTTCTCCACTTGTCTTCATAGCTGACTCCAAATCCTCAAGAGAATCAGAGGTTAGCATTACATCATCAATGTAATGATACACGTGAACAGTATTGGCATGTTGCCACTTTTCTAGGTCTTTAGCAACTAAACCATGGAAAATGGTGGGGCTGTGAACATAGCCCACAGGCAATACAGTAAAAATTCACCGTTGACCTTCCCACATAAAGGCAAACTGATCTTGCACTTCATCTGCTATGGCGATGGAGAAAAAGTCATTTGCCAAGTCCAAAACAAAATGATAAGTTCCCAGTGTCAAAGTCAAAGTATCCATCAGGTCTAGAATAGAGGGCACAAGCCGCATGTAAGGGAGGAACCACTTTGCTGAGTTCTCGATAATCAACAGGTATATGCCACATCCCATCGGGCTTGCATACAGGCCACACTAGAGCATTAAACAAGCTTTGGGCTTCACAGAGGACTTGTACCTTGACTAATTTTTTAATATTTGCTGATATTTCTTCATGTCTTCCTGGCAAACAGTACTGTTTTATGGTTACTGTTCTGCGGGGTTCAGGCAACACAACAGGGACGTGTCTCCCCTGTAGTTACCGGACGAAGTTTGGCCCATTGGCTCTTGGCCTCGCCAAGACTAGCCATCATGGCTGTTCCCTCAAAGGGGCAGTAGCATGTTGCATGAGCAGATCCCTTATCTGACTTGTAAACCTCTCGGCATCAAGTCCCTGGTTATTACGGTTAAAGACAGCACTGTCCATGCCCATTTCCAAGACTACTTGTACGAGGTTAGGGTATGTAGTCCACCGGCTCACAGAGTTTGAAAACTCTCCTGCGTTATTCCAGACTGTACAAATGGCTGTTTGGAGACACTCCATCAATGTGTGTGTGGAATTTCCCCCAGAATTCCGCTGCACATTTAAGAGATGCTGGCACAGCAAGGGATGGCCAGTAAGTGACGCTAACTTCTCTGTCTCAGTTCCAGAGCACAAAATGCCATCCACTCCCACATCCCACAGATGCAGCAGCCACACAGCTATGGGCTCTCCCAGCTTCTGCCGAAACCGCCATCCCAATTCAAACAGTTCTGCCTGCACATAGGGATAGTACATGGTGTGCTGGACAACATGGGGCTGCCCCACAGGGGACCCTCCTTGCCCCATGTCTTGGTCATGTCTCATCTTCTAAGTAACAACAAGACGAGCTTGTCGGATGGGTCCTACTTCTTTTTCATCATCCGAACTACTGCTAACCGGCACGTTTCAGCACTCCAGCCACACATGCGACTGTTATAGTTGTTCACGCAACTGTTAATTTCCCTCTCCTGTTCACACAAGTGGCTAGCCTGTTTCCACGTCTCTTGGGTGGTGTCTCGAAGCAAGGACAGGAACACCCAGGCTACCCAAGCAACTGCCATGTGGGGTTTCATATCTTCCAACAGGGGTTCAGCTCGCTGCAGAGCACCCAACAAGGCCGTTGGTGTGTTATCTGGGATTTCTGCAGGACAAACACACCAGTGGGACAGCCACTCTGCCATCCCAGCCCACATACAGGTGGGCGGCCACCCAGGGCCCATACCCCCTACCTCTTCCTCAGCCAAGGGAGCAGTGGGAGAACACATCGAATCCTGCTGACTATGCCATTTGTCCACTACGACCCATTTGTGCACTGTGTATCCTGCCGACTACGTCATTTGTGCACTGTGTCCACCTTGGGAGCCCACGAGGGAGGTAGGTGGAGAGGGCAGTTTGTTCATACCAGGACAGCCGCAGTCTCATTACAGATGTACAGGCACACTCTCTGCCATTCTTTATTTGCAGGGTTATTCATACACTACAGTTATCACTCAAATGCTACACAGAAGGAACACAAAATGCAACTCCTCAGAATCATTTCTGCTGTGCCTTGGGAGTATGTGTATACTCTGAACCAAAGACTTTGTAAGTTAATAGCTGATTCAACAGCAGTTGGGCTGCTGCCCAGATTCTAACTGTCACAGTTTAACCCTCACAGGCTGCTGTCCGAGTCTTTACCCTTACACCCGTATGCCCCACTCCCTCCCCCTCCCACACTTTCCCACATTAACAACATCCTTCATTAGTGAGGTACATTTATTACAATTGATGAACACATATTGAAGCATTGCTACTAACCATGGACTACAGTTTGCATTAGAACTGCCATATGAACCGGCAGTCTCCTCCCTCTTTTAACCCATTCTCTGCCTCAGAATCTTATGTATAATGACTGCATCAACAGATTGTTTTGCACTTTCACTTTCTGTTGGATTCAGCTAATAAGGAGCCATAGGAAGAGATGAGGGAAAAGAGAAGAGAGTAAAGTCCAGAGATTTATTACCAAGTTTCCTGCCTACAGTATTGCTAAATGTTTGCTGTATGCCTCTACTGAATTTCACAGTTCCTGTCAAGATTGGCCTCTCCATATAACTCTCTACTTCTGGGTTCCAGTAAATGTTCTTTCCCCTAGGGCTTTCACTATCTTTGCACTATCTTTTGTGGTTTAACCTACACCCTGCCCACACCTTTGTAAAGGGTGCTTTTATTAAATCTTATCAATTATCTTAATTTGGGCATGCCATTTGATTCCTATTGGGGCCCTGATGCATTTAGAAGCCATTGGAGAGATTGTGGTACGTGGGAAAATGACATGACTGTCTTTTTTTCAGTATTTTTCTTCAATTTAAACCTTCAGATTCCTATTTTAACTTTATCATTTTTATCTCATATTCAAGGTTAAGTCAAAAATATTTATTATCTACAAAGTGACAGACACTATAATAATTGCTTGGGAGATAATAGTGAAGAAAATTAAAAAAAACAACAAAGCAGATCTGGCAATCCAGCTACTAAGAATATATTCAGAAGAACTGAAAGCAAGGACACAGATATTTGCACACCAATGTTCATACCAGCATTATTCACAATTGCTAAAAGATGGAAACAACCCAAGTGTCCATCAATCAATGAATGGATAAACAAAATGTGATACATATGATGGAGTACTATTCAGCTGTAAGAAGAAATGAACTTGGGATGCATATGACTACATGGATGAACCTTGAGGATATTATGTTGAGTGAAATAAGCCAGACACAAAAGGACAAGTATTGTATTATCTGACTGATATGAACTAAATAGAATGAGTAAACTTATAAATTTAACTTATATAGAGTATAGGTTAGTAGGAGACAGAATGTGAGTTGAGAAGGGAGATCTGATGTTGAATGTATATAGAATGTTCAATAAGTTTGAATGGGGAAGCGGCTGTGGCTCAATCAGTAGGGCTCCCGTTTACCATATGGGAGGCCCCGGGTTCGGTTCCCGGGGCCTCCTGGTGAAGGCAAGCCCGCCCGCACGGCGTGGTTAGCTGACCCAGCGAGCACAAGCAGCAAGGGGGGGATAAATGAATAAATAAATAAAATCTTTAAAAAAAAAAAAAATAAGTTTGAATGTAAATATGCCGAAATGGATAGAGTTGATGATAACAGATTATAATGAGTGTAAATATCACTGCTGATTTATACGTGATAGCGCCTGAAAGGGATATATGGAGGTTAATGTTAATTGAAAGATAGCTGAAAGATAATCTAGGGGCTTGTTTTAGTTTGCCAAAGGGCTGCTGATGCAAAGTACCAGAAATCTATTGCCTTTTATAATGGGGATTTATTTCTGGTAAATGCTTCCAGTTCAAAGAACATGAGAAGTCCAAGTCAAGGCACCATAAGAGGTGCTTTCTCATGAAAGTCAGCTGCCATGTGTGGAGACAAGGTGTCAGGCCATCTCTACCTGGTCTCTGCCTTCCCCTCTGGGCTTGCTCTCTCAGTTCAGTTGCTCCACTTTCTCCCCTATTTCAGTTGCAAACTGGCATAGGGCTTGTCTCTTTCCTGGCCTCCTATATCAGTCTCAGCTGTTCTGCTCTCTTCCTAAGTTCAGCTGTAAGCTATCAGGCATATAGAAGGGCTGGTCTTCTCTTGAGCTACCCCATGGGCCCAGCCTCTTGGGGGCTTGGTGCTTAAGCAATCCTCTCTCTCTCATTGCAGAATCAAATATGACAGTTTCCCTTTTTACTTCTGTCTTTACATTTGAGTCCATTTATATCAGACCCAGCAAGGTGGCAGAGACTCCACCTGAATCACACTTCATTTATGTAGTCCAATAAAAAGCCTTAAAGTAATATTACCAAGTAATCTAATCAAAGGCCCCTGGACTGAATTTAATGCAATCAAAGGATATCACACCCAGAGGAATAGAGTAGTTTACAAACATAATACTTCTCTTTTTGAGATTCATAAAAAATAATCTCAAACTGCCACAAGATCGTAAACATAGTGATTTTGGTGGTAGATGAGGATTGTGGTTGATAATACAAATACAAGAATGTTCCTCTACTACAAGGTGTTAAGAATATGGTGATAGGTGTAATATGGGGACATTTTTGGGACTTGGGAATTGTGCTGAATGACATTGCAATGACAGATACAAGCCCTTATATATCTTGTCATAACTTACAAAATTGTGCAGGAGAGAGTGTAAACTACAATGTAAACTATAATCCACGCTTAGTGGCAATGCCCCAAAATGTGTTCATCAATGGTAACAAATGTACCACACTAATGAAAGATGTTGTTAATGTGAGAAAATGTGGGAGGGGTTGGAAGTGGAGCATATGGGAATCCCCAGTATTTTTTATGTAACATTTATGTAATCTAAGTATCTTTAAAAAAATAAAAATGTATATTAAAAAATGTATAAAGAGGAAAAAAAAGGTAATTGTGCAAGAAATGGGAGCTGTGGACAGAATGGAATCAGAATGGGAATCATGGAGAGATCAAGAGGCGATGGATTTTCATGTTTATTTATTTTTGTATATTATTATTATTGGAATAATGAAAATACTCTAATGATGATTGAGATGAATGCACAACTATGTGATCATGCCAAATACGACCATTGTGCACTTTGGACGAATTGCATGCTTTGTTCACATGTATCAACAAAATTGATTTGTTTTAAAAAAAGAATATGGTGCTACATGGGAAAAATACAACTAATGTAACTTATAGGGTATAGTTAACAGTAATATTGTAATAATGTAGCAAAGGCAAAGAAGGTACTAACTATATCAATACTAAAGGTAAAAAAAATAAGGGATTTAGTTTTGTGAATTGTGAATATGATCAAGCTTTTATTTTCATTTTCTTCATTAACAAGGAGACTTTGGTCATGTCATTTATCCAGTCTGTGCCAATTTATTCATCTCTCTTAACACTGGAGAAAAATTAAGTTTTTTTTTAAAAGATTAAATAAGATAAATGTGCCTGGACAGGATTTTTTTAAAGTAATGCTTCAAGAATTTGCTTTTTATTTGTGATATTTTTTCAAGTTAAATAAAATGTAATAAAACTTTTCATTTAGTTTTGTCTTAATCTTTATAGTTTTAATCAACATTAATATTTTAATTGTTCATTTTCAATCACTTATTTTTTAAAAAATTACTGTGGTGGTTTGGAACTGTATGTACCCAGGAATACATGTTCTTAAATCTAATACATTCCCGTGGGTGTGGACCCATTATATGTAGGATCTTTTTCATGAGGCTACTTCAGTTAAAGTGTGACCTACCTCAATCAGAATGGGTCTTAATCCTCTTATTAGGGTAGGTTACAAGAGAATGAAATTCAGACACACACAGTGAAAGCCACAGAAGTAAGAAGCTGAGGGCAATGAAACCTAGAAGAGAAGCGAGAGACTAACAGACACTGCTATGTGCCTTGCCATGTGGCAGAGGAGCCAAGGATCACTAGCAGCTCTTCATTAGGAAGAAAGAATCACCTTGATGATGCCTTGATCTGGATATTTTCTCAGTCTCAAACTGTAAGCTAATAAATCCCCATAATGTAAACCAAGCCATTTCTGGTTTGGCTTTAAGCAGCCTAGGAAACTAAAACAGATTTTGATACCAGAAATGGGGTGCTTTTTTTTTTTTTTTTTAACTTTATTTTGTACATTTAATAATTGAAAACATAAGCAATTAAAAACTAAAAAGTAAACACAGATGAATAAATAAATACATTTCTCAATTAAATGTAATGGATACATGTAAATTTTTTGTTGTTGTTTTGTTTTTCGTTTGTTTTTTTTGTGTGTGTGAATCAAACAATGTATTACACAATATATTTGGTTCATAGTAATGCATTCATACAGTATTTGTCCTTTTGTGTCTGGCTAGCTTCACTCAACATAATGTCCTGCAGATTCATCCATGTTGTCATATGCTTTATGACTTCATTTCTTCTTACAGCTGCATAATATTCCATCGTGTGAATAGACCACAGTTTATCCATTCATCTGTTGATGGACACCTGGGTTGTTTCCAACTTTTGGCAATGATGAATAATGTGGCTATGAACATCGGTGTGCAGATGTCTGTTCATGTCACTGCTCTCAGTTCTTCTGGGTATATACCCAGTAGTGGTATTGCAGGGTCACGTGGCAAGTCTATATTCAACTTCTTTAGGAACTGCCAAACAGTCCTCCATAGTGGTTGTACCATCCTGCATTCCCACCAACAGTGAAGAAGTGTTCCTATCTCTCCACATCCTCTCCAACACTTGTAGTTCTCTGTCTTTTTAATAGGGGCCATTCTGATAGGTGTGAAATGATATCTCATTGTAGTTTTGATTTGCATCTCCCTAATCATGAGTGATGTTGAGCATTTCTTCATGTGTTTTTTTGCCATTTGTATTTCTTCTTTGGAGAAATGTCTATTCAAGTCTTTCGCCCATTTTTTAATTGGGTCATTTGTCTTTTTATTGTTGAGTTGTAACATCTCTTTATATATCTTGGATATTAAAACCTTATCAGATATGTGATTTCCAAATATTTTTTTCCCATTGAGTTGGCTGCCTTTTCACCCTTCTGACAAAGTCCTGTGAGGTGCAAAAGTGTTTAATTTTGAGGAGGTCCCATTTATCTACTTTTTCTTTTGTTGCACGTGCTTTGGGTGTGAAGTCCAAGAAACCACCACCTACTACAAGGTCTTGAAGATGTTTCCCTACATTTTCTTCTAGTAGTTTTATGGTCCTGGCTTTTATATTGAGATATTTGATCCATTTTGAGTTGATTCTTGTATAGGGGGTGAGATAGGGGTCCTCTTTCATTCTTTTGGTTATAGATATCCAGTTCTCCCAACACCATTTGTTGAAGAGACTGTTTTTTCCCATCAGCGTGGGCTTGGTAGGTTTGTCAAAAACCAGTTGACTGTATAGGTGAGGGTTTATTTCTGGATTCTCAATTCTATTCCACTGATTGATGTTTCTATCTTTATGCCAGTACCATGCTGTTTTGACCACTGTAGCTTTGTAATATGTTTCAAGTCAGGCAGTGAAATTCCTCCCACATTGCTCTTCTTTTTCAGAATACTTTTGGCTATTCGGGTGCACTTACCCTTCCAGATGAATTTGGTAATTGCCTTCTCTAATTCTGTAAAGTAAGCTGTTGGGATTTTGATTGGTATTGCATTGAATCTATAAATCAGTTTAGGCAAGATTGACATCTTCACGATATTTATTCTTCCAATCCAAGAACATGGAAGGTCTTTCCATTTGTTTAGGTCTTTTTAAATTTCTTTTAGCATTGTTTTGTAGTTTTCTGCATATAGGTCCTGTACTTCCTTGCTTAAATTAACTCCCAGGTATTTGAGTCTTTTTGTTGCTATTGAAAATGGAATTTTCTTCCTGATTTCCTCCTCAGATTGTTCAGTACTAGTGTACAAAAACATTACTGATTTTTGCGTGTTGATCTTATATCCTGCCACTTTGCTGAACTCATTTATTAGTTCAAGTAGCTTTGTTGTGGATACTTCAGGATTTTCTAAATACAGGATCATGTCATCCGCAAACAGTGAGAGTTTTACTTCCTCTTTTTCTATTTGGAAACCTTTGATTTTTTTGTCTTGTCTAATTGTCCTAGCTAGAACTTCTAGTACAATGTTGAATAACAATGGTGACAGTGGGCATCCTTGCCTTGTTCCTGATCTTAGGGGGAAAGCTTTCAACCTTTCCCCATTGAGTATGATGTTGGCTGTGGGTTTTTCATATATGCCTTTTATCATATTGATGAATTTTCCTTTTATTCCTATCTTTTGAAGTATTTTTATCAAAAAAGGATGTTGGATTTTGTCGAATGCCTTTTCTGCATCTATTGAGATGATCATGTGGTTTTTTTCCTTCAATTTGTTAATGTGGTGTATTACATTGATTGATTTTCTTATGTTGAACCAGCCTTGCATACCAGGAATAAATCCCACTTGGTCGTGATGTATAAGTCTTTTCATATGCTGTTGGATTCGATTTGCAAGTATTTTGTTGAGAATTTTTGCATCTATGTTCATGAGAGAGATTGGTCTGTAATTTTCTTTTCTTGTGGAATCTTTATCTGGCTTTGGTATTAGGGTGATGTTGGCTTCATAAAATGTGTTGGGTAATTTTCCCTCCTCTTCAATTTTTTGGAAGAGTTTAAACAGGATTGGTGTTAATTATTTTAGAAATGCTTGGTAGAACTCACCTGTGAAGCCATCTGCTCCTGGACTTTTCTTTGCTGGGAGATTTTTGATGACGGATTCAATCTCCTTAATTGTGATTGGTTTGTTAAGTTCTTGTATTTGTTGTTGTGTCAGTGTGGGTTGGTTATGAGTTTCTAGAAATTTGTCCATTTCATCCAGGTTGTCTAGTTTGTTGGCATATAGTTTCTCATAATATCCTCTTATGATTCTTTTTATTTCTGTGAGGTCATTTGTAATTCCCCCCCTTTCATTTCTGATTGTATTTATTTGCATCTTCTCTCTTTTTTTTCTTTGTTAGTCTAGCAAGGGGTTTGTCAATTTTATTGATCTTCTCAAAGAACCAGCTTTTGGTTTTGTTGATTTTCTCTATTGCTTTTTTGTTCTCATTTTCATTTATTTCCGCTCTAATCTTTATTATTTCTTTCCTTCTTTTTGCTTTGGGATTGGTTTGCTGTTCTTTCTCTAGTTTCTCAAGTTGTTCAGTTAAATCTTTGAGTTTAGCTCTTTCTTGTTTCTTAATATAGGCATTTAGGGCTATAAATTTCCCTCTCAAGACTGCCTTTGCTGTATCTCATAAGTTTTGATATGTTGTGTTCTCATTTTCATTTGTCTCAATATATTTACTGATTTCACTTGCAATTTCTTCTTTGACCCACTGAATATTTCAGAGTGTGTTGTTCAGTCTCCACACATTTGCAAATTTCCTTTTTTCCTGTCTGTTATTGATTTCTAGTTTCATTCCATTATGATCTGAGAAGGTGCTTTGTATAATTTCAATCTTTTTATATTTATTGAGAGCTGTATTGTGACCTAACATGTGGTCTATCCTGGAGAAAGATCCATGGGCACTTGAGAAGAAGTGTTCTGTATATGTCTGTTAGGTCTAACTTGTTTATCATATTGTCCAAGTTCTCTGTTTCCTTGTTGATCTTCTGTCTAGTTGTTCTATCTAATGATGTGAGAGGGGTGTTGAAGTCCGCGACGATTATTGTAGAAATGTCTATTTCTCCCTTCAGTTTTGCCAGAGTTTGTCTCATATATTTTGGGGCACCCTGGTTAGGTGCGTAGATATTTATGACTGTTATATCTTCCTGGAGGATCGTCCCTTTTATTAATATATAATGGCCTTCCGCATCTCATCACTTTTTTGCATTTGAAGTCTGTTTTGTCTGATATTAGTATAGCTACCCCTGCTCTTTTCTGTTTACTATTTGCATGGAGTATCTTTTTCCAACCTTTTATTTTCAGTCGGCTTGTATCCTTGTGTCTGAGGAGAGTTTCTTGTAAGCAGCATATGGATGGCTCATGTTTTTTTATCCATTCTGTCAGCCTGTATCTTTTGATTGGGGAATTTAATCCATTCACATTCAATGATATTACTGAAAATTCACTATTTATTTCCTCCATTTTATTCTTTAGTTTTCATATGTCATCTTATTTTTGTCTTTCTTTTTACTCTTTTGGTTATCCTTTCTGCTTTTCTTTCTTCTATACTCTCTTCCAAGCCTCTCTCTCCTGTCTTTTTCTTTCAGGTTCTAAGGCTTCCTTTAATATTTCCTGCAAAGGTGGATTCTTTTTTGCAAACTCTCTTAGTTTCTGTTTGTTTGTGAATACTTTATATTCACCTTCATATTTGAAGGACAGTTTTGCTGGGTAAAGAATTCTCGGCTGGCAGTTTTTCTCTTTCAGTTTCCTAATTGTATCATACCACTGTCTTTTCGCCTCCATGGTTTCTGAAGAGAAATCTGCACAAAGTCTTACTGGACGTCCTTTGTACGCGATCATTTGCTTCTCTCTTGCTGCTCTGAGAATTTTCTCTTTATCTTTTACGTTTGACAATCTGAATAATATGTGTCTTGGCGTAGGTCTATTTGGATTTATTCTTATTGGGGTACGGTGTGCTTCTTGGACATGAAAGTTCAATTCTTTCGTGAGAGTTGGGAAATTTTCAGCTATTATTTCCTCAAATACTCTTTCTGCCCCTTTTCCTTTCTCTTCTCCTTCTGGAACTCCAATGACACCTATGTTCTTGCGTTTTGTGTTGTCATTCAACTCTCTGAGCCCCTGCTCAATTTTTTCCATTCTTTTCTCTCTCTGTTCTTTTCTCTCTTCAATTTTAGCTGCTCTGTCTTCAGTATCACTTATTCTTTCTTCTATCATTTCGAGTCTGCTGTTGTATGCTTCAAATGTATTTTTTACTTCACCTATTGTGTCTTTCATTCCCATGAACTCCGTTACTTTTCTGTTCATGATTTCAAATTCTTCTTTACGTTCGCGCAATGACTTCTTGATGTCATTGATCTCTTTAACTATATTCTCTTTCATCTCATTAATTTGATTTTGGAAATGTGTGCTCATCTCACTGATTAGTTCTCTCAAATTCTGCATCTCTTCTGGGACTTTGCTGTATTCCTTTTCTTGGGCCATGTCTTCTATTTTCTTAGTATGGCCCGTAATTTTTTGTTGGTGCTTAGGCATCTGGTTAGTTTGTATTCCACTTAGATGCTCTATCTCTTTCTCTTTTATGGGGTTTTAGTGACAGGAGGCTGTGAGTTACCACCGCTCTTTGATTTTTGGCTCAACCTTGATTGTTAGGATTGTTCTGCTGGTTGCTCAAAACTGGGCACTGGACCCAGTAATTGGTTGTAGAGTTGTTTCCTAGGGCCTTGGGCAGGGAGGCTATAGAGGCCAGGAAAAGACTCTCTTACTTATTAATTTTCTTATGTGTACTTCCTTGGTCTGCCAGGAAATGGCTCTTGTTGGCTGCTCTCAATTCAATGCCTGGTCGGAGAGTATTTGTTGTGACACAGACCAGATCAATGTGATAGAGCTTCCTGTCTGGGGCTAGGAGCCCTGTGATTCAAACTTTCTGAGACAGTTCTCCAGATTTCTCTCGTAGCGCCCCCTTTTTCCCAGCTAGGAAATATTTCCACTCCCTTCTGAATCTTCAACAATCAGTCCCTGTTAGTAGAGGATGAAATTGGGAGGTTTGTATATCTTTAGCCCCTTGCAGGCTCCGAGGCAAACAATGGCGCAGCCCCACCCAGGCTGGAAGGGCTCTCGGGACAGGGCAGACCAAACCTGGGAGTCCAAAGCAGGGTCAGCCCTAGGCTCTCTCTCCCCTCTCCCGTGGTGTCCTCAACAATTAGTCCCGGCTAGAAGAGAGGGAGGTTGGAAGGATCGTATTTCTCCAGTCCTTTCCGGGCTCCCAGGGCAAACCGCCATGTGGAAGGGTCCGTGGGGCTCTGCAGCCCAAATTTCAGGTCTGAACCTGAGTCAGCCTAAGGCTGTGTCCCTCTCTCTCCCCTTTCCGGGAGTGGCAGATCCCTGAAGCCCCCTTTGTCTGTGGTCGCAGGCCCAGGGGCCCGAGAATTCTGAAGAGTGTGGGGGAGGGTGCCGGCAGCAGCAGAAGCTGCTACTTGCAACTCACAGTTCTGTAGTCGCGATTTCCCTCTTCTGTCCCTCTCTCCTCTGGGTGGTGTGCAGCCTTCACCTGCTGACCTAAACCCTAGAAGACCTTTTTCGGGGCTGTTTCAGCTTGTCCTCTAGTTATTTTTCTGGAGAAGAGATTCCCGTGTCTTACTAGTCCGCCATCTTCCCGGAAGTCTCTGGGGGTGCTGCTTTTGCAAATACCAAAAGTGTGGAACAGCTTTGGAATTGGTTAATGGGTAGAGAGGTTGGAAGAATTGTGAGCTTCTATCTTTTGATAGAAAAGTCTTAAATTGCTTTGAAGGGACTGCTGGTAGAAATATGGATGCTAAAGGTACTTCTGAAGAAGCCTTAGACAGAAATGATGAATGTGTCATTACCAACTGGAAGAAAGGTGATCCTTGTTTTAAAGTGGCAGACAACTTGGCAAAATTGAGTTCTGATATCAGATGGAAGGCAGAATTTGAAAGTGATGAGTTGTGATATTTGGCTGTATAGATCTCCAAGCTAAGTGTGGAAAGTGCAGCCTGGTTTGTCCTTGCAGCTTATATTAAAATGTATGAGGAAAGGGATAAGCTGAGGACAGAACTCCTGGACACAAAGAAACCAGAAACTGATGATTTGGCAAATTCTGAGCTTCTGGAAAGCAAGTCCCCAAAGAATAGGGGATCCATGGATCCAGCCAGTCATTTCAGTGCAAGCCAGGACTGGAGATGCAGTTATCCGAAAGGATCTGTGTAAAGTTCTTTTATCTGATAGATTGGACCCTCATGTACTACATGCACAACTGACTTTTTTTTTTTTTGCAAAATCTCTATGATTGGAACCACTTTCTTGCCTGGACTAATAGGGACAGAAAAGGGAAAGATGAAAGGAAAAATCACCCCAGGCAGGACCATGGAAGCTGAGGACTGGACTGAAGACATATTCTTGGGCCAAGAGAGTGGGCCTATCCATGTGTGTTGAAAGGTTGAGACTGTCCCGCACTAAGATAGGGCAAGTCTTCCACACCATTATTCAGGAAGAGTGCTACCCCTCCAGTTTTCTCAGATGTCCCAGGGATAGCAGAGTCTGGCTGCCACCTCACTGATTGACAAGCATGGAGCTTAAAGTCTGGTCATTACCCCAAAGCTTGAAGAGGGTGGAATATTCACCCCAGTGCTTAAGGAGAGCATGGCAACTGTGCAAACACTTGGAAAGGTGGGACTGCCACTCCATCAGGCCTGGAGGACAAAGCATCATTCTACAGATGACTCTCAGACCTTGAAATCTAGTGGAGTATGCCTTGCAGGAGTTTGGAATTGTTTGGGACATATGACCCATGTTTAACTTCTAATTCCTCCCTATGGGAATGGAAATATTTATTCTATGCCTGTCCCTCTTTTGTATATTGGTAGCAGATAACCTGTTCTCTAGGTTTCACAGGTCCACAGCTGAGGGGAATTGGGCCCCAGGACAGACAACACTTACAGCTGATTCTGATGAGGCTTTGTACTAAGCATTGTTTCTGAAATGACTTAAGACTTATGGGATGCTGTGATGGGATTAATGTATTTTGCCTATGGAAAGAACATGTCTTTTTGGGATCTAGAGGGTGGAGTGTGGTTGTTTGAAGCTATATGTACCCTAGAAAAACATGTCCTTAAATCTAATCCATTCCCATGTATGTGGACCTATTGTAAGTAGGACATTTTTGATGAGGCTACTTCAGTTAAGATGTGACCTATCTCAATCAGAATGGGTCCTAATCCTCTTACTAGAGTAATTTATAAGAGAATGAAATCAGATGCACAGAGAGATAGCCACAGAAGCAAGAAGCTGAAGGTAATGAAACCCAGAAGAGAAGGGAGAGACCAGCAGATGCCATGTAGCAGAGCAGCCAAGGATCGCTAGTAGCCAGCCTTCAGAAAGAAAGTATTGCTTTGATGATGCCTTGATCTGGACATTTTCTCAGCCTCAAACTATAAGATAATACAGTCCCATTATTTAAGCCAACCCATTTCATGGTACCTGCTTTAAGCAGCCAAGGAAACTAAAACAATTACCATTCTTAATTTTTTATCCTCCCATTGTAACTTCATTTCAATTTCTCTTATTTTGTACAAATTTAATGGTTTGACTTGTATTTATGAAGGATAAGCCAGAAGCTTGTTCTGACTGCAGTGGGAAAAGCAGCACCACAAACATGAGGGATGGGAAAATTACTTTGCCACCTCTATTTGCTGTCTATTGTGGCATAATAATCACTTCAAATTTAGTGCCTTAAAACAACAATAATCACTTTTTTAAAAAAAGATTTTATTTATTTATTCATTTATCCCCCCCTTGCTGCTTGTGCTCGCTGGGTCAGCCAACCACGCCATGCGGGCGGGCTTGCCTTCACCAGGAGGCCCCGGGAACCGAACCCAGGGCCTCCCATATGGTAAACGGGAGCCCTACTGATTGAGCCACAGCTGCTTCCCAATAATCACTTTTTATCTCATGATTTTTGTGGTTCAGTTTATACAGGGCACCAAAATATAGCTGGTCTCTAATATTTCTGGGGTCTCCACTAGAAAACTTGAAGGCTGGGGCTTGGAATCATCTGAAGGCTTGCTCTCTCACAAATCTGGACGTTGATGCTGACTGTCAGCAGAAATCTTATTTAGGGCTGTTGGCTGGAACACAACTTGAATCATGCCTCACTGAGGTAGTCCAATCAAAAGCGATCTAATCAAGTGATCTAATCAAGGTCTCTTAACTGAATTTCATGCAATAAAAGGGTCTCACATCCAAATTAATGCAAAAATCTGTAGCAGTTCTGTACACTACTGATGAGTAATCTGAGGAGAAAGTGAGAAAAAAATTCCATTTATAATAGCAACTTATTCATATGTAATTGTAAGGGGCCCTGAAAAGCCAAAACCATCTTGAAAAAGAAGACCAAAGTTGGAGGACTCACATTTCTCAAATTTAAACATAACATATACACACACAAAAACATATCACAAAGGTTCAGTAATTAAAACAGCATGATACTGGCATTAAGACAGGCAGACATATAGACCAATAGAATAGAATTTAGAGTTCAGGGAAAAAACCCATCTCTATGGCCAATTGATTTTTTTTCTCCTTATACATTTTTTGTCATTTTAAAATAAAATTTTATTATTAAAGTATAACATTCATACATGAACATACATAAACAATAAGTGTAGAGTAAAAGGTGTGAACTTACAAAACAATCATTCAACAAAGAAGGCTGTTGAAATTTTGATTGGAATTGTGTTGAATCTGTAAATCACTTGTGTAGAACTGACATCTTAACATTATTTAGATTTCAAATCCATGAACATGGAGTGGCCTTCCATTTATTTGGGGCTTATTTTATTTCTTTTAGCAATGTTTTGTTGTTTTCCATGTATAAATCCTTTACATATTTGTTTATATTTATTCCTAGATATTTGACTCTTTTATTTTTAACTCAAATGGACTTTTTCTTGATTTATATTTCAGATTGTTCATTACCAGCATATAGAAACACTACTGATTTTTGCGTATTCATCCTGTACCCAGCCAATTAGCTGAATGTGAACCCTAGTAGCTTTGTTTGGATTTTTCAGGGTTTTCTATACATAGAGTTTCAGTTTCCTAGTTGATAAAAGAAACACCATAATATGGGTTGGCTTAACAAAAGGAATTCATTAGATCATGGTTTCAGAGTCTAGACAGCTTGCTTCCTCCTGGGATTGGTATCTTCTGGCTGGCAGCAAACTTTGGGGTTCCTTGGCTTTTCTGTAACATGGCAATGCACATGGCAATGTCTTCCCTTTTCTCCTCCAGATTCTGTTGACTTCTTGCTTCTGGATGCTCCCTGTAGTTTCTTCTCACTGGGTCCAGTTTACTTTCCTTATAAGAACTTTGGCCACATTGTTTTAAATATATTTTTTATTTTTTAAAAATACTTAGATTACATAAATGCTACACAAAAAATATAGGGCTTCCCATACGCCCCACTCCCCACACTTCCCACACCCTCCCACATAAACAACATCCTTCATTAGTGTGACACATTCATTGCAATTGAATGATAAATGCATCCTGAGGCATTGCCACTAAGCATGGACTGTAGTTCACATTGTAGTTTACAATCTCTCCCACACATTTCTGCAGGTTATGGAAAGATATAAAATGGCCTATAACATGTCATTGCCATGTCATTCAGAATGATTCCCAAGTCCTGAAAAAGCCCCCATATTATACCTGTTTTTCCCTCTCCCTGCCCCCAGAGCTTCCAGTGGCCACTGCCTCCACATCAATGATATAATTTCTTCCATTGCTAGAATCACAATAAGTCTATAGTAGAATACCAGTAAGTCCATTCTAGTCCATAGTTCATTCCCCAATCCTGAGGATTCTGGGATGGTGATGTCCACTCTGCCTCTAATTGAGAGGAGGCTTTGATCCCATACAGCCAATGGATGGGACTCTCTTGCTTGCAGTTGTAGACTCTCTCATTTTCTTGGTATGGTGGTTGTCAATCCTCAACTCCTTGTTAGTTGTCCTGGATGAGTCCAATGAACTGGAGAGTAGGTGTTGCAACTCCTCTAAGGCTCAGAGCCCAGCTGGCACATGGACAGCCAAAAGATCCCAATCTCTTGGACATATACCTACAAACTCCAATGGCCACATTTTTGTAAGGCCCACACTCATTCAGTTTGTGCACACACCTTAACTAATAACATCTTCAAATGTCCTACATACAAATGTTATAACACCCACAGGACCAGGGATTGGGATCTGAACATGTCTTTTATTGGGTACATGATTCAATTCCCAACATATAGGATCATGTATTCTGCAAGTAGGGAAACTTTGCTTCTTCCTTTCCAATTTTGATGCCTTTTGTTTCTTTTCCTTGCCTAAATGTAAAATGTGAATGACAGTGGTGATAGTGGGCATCCTTGCCTTGTTCCTGATCTTAGAGGGAAAGCTCTCAGTATTTCACCATTAAGTATTATGCTAGCTGTAGTTTTTAAAAATATTCCTTTATCATGTTGGGGTTTCCTTCCATTCAAAGTTTTCTAAGTGTTTTTATTAAGAAAGGCTGTTGGATTTTGTCAAATGCCTTTCCTTCATCAATTGAGGTGATTATGTGTTTTTATTCTTTCATATAACTAAGGTGGCATATTACATTGATTGATTTTCTTATTTGAAATACTCTTGATACTTGGGATAAATCCCACTTGACACTTCTTGGAATGTTTGGACAAATTCTGAATTTAAGTTTTTGTATCCTCTTCCTTATTTTTCTTTGTCAGTCTAGCTAAAAAGCTTGTAGAAGGGAAGATGGCATTAGAGTAGGTTGGCTGGCTTCACCTCTCTTACAAAAACAGTGTTGGAAGGGCAGAAGCTGTATGAAGCAGCTGCTTTGGAGATCTACAGACCAGGGGAAGGCCACACATCATCTAGGAGGGAGTGCAACAGAGAGATGAAGAGACTGAAATGAAAACTGTGAATTACTTGCTCTTATGGCAGGGAACAGTGCCATCCTCACCCTTGAGATGAACAGCCTCAGTAAAACCTTTGCTGACCGCCATTGACAGAGAAGGGAGCCCATGTTTTCCTCCCTGGAAAGAGGAAGGGTGTGGCAGAGGGCTGAGTGTGCTTTCTCTTCAGTGTGTTTAAACAGCTGTGCCTCACTTTGATTCCCATTTCTAATTGGCCTGGAAACACCGGCTAGATGAGGTTGTAAGATACACTTCCATGGAAAAGTTTGCTGAAGAGCACCATCTGCTAGCAGGCTGGGAAAGTGAAGGGAAAAATTGTTTTTGGAGTTTTTCCTGTACCTCTTCCCAGGCCCTCTTACATCTGGCCTGAACCTCATTAGTGGTTCCCTGGTCCTGTTTTGATAACTTTACCAGGGCAATTTAAGGATATAGAATAAGTTGAACCAAAAATTGAAGAAGAGCCATGTAACAAAATGACTCAACAGTAAAATAGCAAGACAGAGAAATTGACCATCAGAGTAAACTCACCAATACAATCAGATGCCTATACATCAGAAAAAAATTGCAAGCCATACATAAATAGGAAGATATGGCCCAGCCAAAGGAACAATTTAAAATTCCTGACAAGACACAGGATTTAAGACAACTAATCAATGACATGATATTCACACAAATCTCCTAAATCAATTCAAGGAGTTGAAGGAAAATATGACTAAAGGGATAAAGCATATTTAGAAGACACTGGATGAGCATAAAGAACAATTTGAAAGCTTGCAGAAAAAAGTAACAGATCTTATGGGAATGAAAGACACAATGGGTGAGATTAAAAAACCATTATGGGCATACAACAGCAGATTGCAAATGGCAGATAATAGATAATTGAATTAGAAGACAGAGTTTCTGAACTTGAAAAGACAGAACAGACAGATAAAAGAATGGAAAAAATTGAACAGAGTCTCAGAGAATTGAATGGCAATGCAAAACCCACACACATATGCATTACAGGTATCCAAGAAGTGGAAGAGAATGGAAAAGGGGCAGAAAGAATATTTAAGGAAATAATGGCTGAAAATTTCCCATTATGAAAGACATAAATATTCAAGAAGGACAACATAATCCAGACAGAATAAATCTGAATAGACTTGCTTCGTGACACATACTATTCAGAATGTCAAATCCCAGAGATAAAGAGAGAAGTAAAAAACAACAACAACAACAAGAGAAAAAGCAATTCATCACATACAAGAGACACACAATAAGATAAGTGCCGATTTCTTATGAGAAACCATGGAGGCAAGGAAGCAGTGATAAAATATATTTATGATACTGGAAGACAAAACTTGCCAACCAAGAATTCTTTATCTGTCAAAGCTGCCCTTTAAAATGAGGGTGAGTTTAAAGTTTTCACAGATAAACAGAAACTGAGAGAGTTTAACATCAAGAGACCAGCTTTACAAGAAATAATAAAGGAGGTGCTGCAGTCTGAAAGGAAAAGACAGGAGAGAGAGGCTTGGAGAAGAATGTAGAAATGAAGATTATTTGTAAAGGTTACTAAAAGAGTTAAAAGACAGACAATAGTAATATATGACAAGGAAAACCAAAGGATAAAATGGTCTAATTAAGTAAGGCCTTTACAGTAATAACAAAATATATGAGGGAAACATTGGCAAACCTGAAAAGAGAAACAGACATTTCTACAAAAATAGATGGAGACTTCAATCCACCACTCTCATCAATGGACATAACATATGGCAGAGGATCAATAAGAAAACAGAAAGCTTGGGCAATATGATAAATGAACTAGAACTAACAGAGCTATATTGATCATTGCCCCCCCCCCAAAAAAAAAAAAAAACCCAGCAGGATATACATTCTTCTCAAGTGCTCATGTACTTTTCTTCAGAAGAGACCATATGTTGGGTCACAAAGCAGGTAACAATACATTTTAAAATATTGATATTATACAAAACACTTTCCCTGATCATAATATAATGAAGTTGGAAATCAATAACAGGCAGAAAAAGGAAAAATCACAAGTATATGGGCCTTAAAGAATACACTTTTAAACAGTCAGTGGATCAAAGAAGACATTGCAAGAGAAATCAGTAAATATCTCAAGAGGAATTAAAACAAGAACACAACAGTGAAGGCAGTGCTGAGGGGGAAATTTATATCCCTCAATGCTTACATTAAAAGGAAGAAAGAGCTAAAATCAAAGACTTAACTGCACACATGGAGAAACTAGAAAAAGAACATGACTGATCCCACAGAAATAAAAAGGATCACAGGAGGATACTAGGATCAACTGTATGCCAAAAAATTAGAAAACTTAGATGAAATGGACAGATTCCTAGGAACACACAAACAACCTACGCTGACTTTCGAAGAAATAGAAGACTTCAACAGATGAATCACAAGTAAAGAGATTGAATTAGACATCAAAAACCTCCCAACAAAGAAAAGTCGTCCCCCCCCCAAAAAAAAAAAAGAAAAGCCCAAGACAGGATGGCTTCACAGGTGAATTCTACCAATCATTCCAAAAAGAACTAAGAAGAATCTTGCTCAAACTCTTCCAAAAATTGAAAAGGTAGGAATATTATCTAACTTATTCTATGAAGCCAACAGCATTCTAATACCAAAGCCAGATACAAGAAAATTACAGACCAATCTTTCTAATGAATTTAGATGCAAAAATCCTTAAAAAATACTTGCAAAGCTAATTCAACAACACATTAAATAAATTACACACCGTGATCAATTGGGTTTTATCCAGGTATGCAAGGGCGGTTCAATGCAAGAAAATCAAATAATGTAATAAGCCACATTAGCAAACTGAAGAGGAAAAATCACATGATAATCTCTATCGATAAAGAAAAGGCATTCAAAAAAATCCAGTATCCTTTCTTGATAAAAACATGATAAAAGATAGGAATAGAAGGAAACTTCCTCAACATGATAAAGGGCAAATATGGAAACCCACAGCTAACTTTATACTCAATGGTGAAAGACTAAATGCTTTCCCTCTAAGGTAGGGAACAAGACAAGGATGCCCCCTGTCACCACTGTTATTCAACATTGTGCTAGAAGTTCTAGCTAGAGCAGTTAGTCAAGAAAAATAAATAAAAGGCATCCAAATAGGAAAGGAATAACTAAAATTTTCACTATTTGCAGATGACATGATCCTATATATAGAAAGTCCCAACAAATCTACAACAAAGCTACTAGAGCTCATAAACGAGTTCAGCAAAGTGGTGGGATATAAGACCAACATGCAAGAGTCAGTAGTGCTTCTGTACACTAGTAATGAGCAATCTGAAGGGGAAATAAAGAAAAAATTCCATTTACAATAGCAACTAAAAGAATAAAATATCTAGGAATATATTTAACTAAGGGTGTAAAGGATTTATACACAGAAAACTACAAAACATTGCTAAAATAAATCAAATAAGACTTAAACAAATGGAAAGGCATTCTGTCTTCATGGGTTGGAAGACTAAATATCATTAACATGTCAACTCTACCCAAATTTATTTACAGATTCAATGAAATACCAATCAAAATTCCAGTAGCCAGCTCTGCAGATATGAAAAAGCCAATTAACAAATTTATTTGGAATGGTAAGGGACCCGGGTTGCCAAAACCATTTTGAAAATGTAGAATGAAGTTGGAGGACTCACACTACCTGAATTTAAAGCATATAATAAAGCTATACACTTGTCAAAACAGCATGGTATTGCCACAAGGATAGAAATATTCACCAACAGAATTGAACTGAGTTTTCAGAAATAAACCCTCACATCTAACTGATATTTGACAAGTCTTCCAAGTCCACTCACTGGGACAAAATAGCCTCTTCAACAAATGATGGGAGAACTGGATATCCTAATCCAAAAGAATGAAAGAGGATCCCTATCTCATACACTATGCAAAAATTAACTCAAGATGGATCAGAGACCTACATATAAAATCCTTAACCATAAAACTCCTGGAAGAAAATATATGGAAGCATCTTCAAGAAATTGTGGTAGGCAATAGTTTCATAAATGTTACACTTAAAACATGAGCAACATAAGAAAATTTATATAAATGGGGCCTCCTCAATATTAAAAAAACTTTTGTGCTTCAAAGGAATTTGTCAAGGAAGTGGAAAGGCAGCCTATTCAAGGGGAGAAAATATTTGGAAACAACAAATCTGATAATGGTCTAATATCCAGCATATATAACAAAATTCTACAACTCAACAATAAAAAGACAAACAACCCAATTTAAAATGGGCAAAAGACTGGAAGAGATATTTCTCCAAAGAGGAAATACATGGCTAAAAAGCATGATGAAAAATGTTCATCATCACTAGCAATTAGGGAACTGCAAATCAAAACCACAACGAGATATCATTTCACACCTACTAGACTGGCCACTATTAAAAAACAGGAAACTGTAAGTGTTGGAGAGAATGTGAAGAAGTAGGAACACTCATTAATTGCAAATAAAATGATACAGTCTCTGTGGAAGTCAGTTTGGCAGTTCCTCAGGAAGCTAAGTATTGAATTGCCATATAATCCAGCAATCTCACTACTAGGTATATATCCAAATAATTGAAAGAAGGGAAACAAACAGATATATGCACACCAGCATTCATAGTGGAATTATTCACAATTGTCAAAAGATGGAAGCAACCCAAGTGTCCATCAACAGATGAATGGATAGACAAAATGTGGTATACACATATGATAGAATATTAGCTATAAAATGGAACGATGTACTGATGCATGTGACAACATGGATGAACTTTGAGGACTGTATTTTGAGTGAAATAAACCAGACACAAAAGGATAAATATTGTATGATTTCACTAATATGAACTAATTATAGCAAGCAAACTCGTAGAGGTAAAATTTAGAAGGCTGGTTACCAGGAGATAGAATGGGGAGCTGATGCTTAATCTGTGAAGAATTTATAATTAGGTTGATTGTAAGGGTTTGTAAATGGACAGAGGTGATGGTAGAACATTATTTTGAGCATAATTAACAGCTCTTAAGAGTATGTATTAACGTGGTTGAAAGAGGGGATTTTCAGTCATATATGTTACTAGAAGGAAAGCTAGAGGATAAAACATGGGAATGTATAAAAGAGTGAACG
The DNA here is from genome assembly GCA_026826555.1 of Tolypeutes matacus. Lineage (NCBI taxonomy): Eukaryota > Metazoa > Chordata > Mammalia > Cingulata > Chlamyphoridae > Tolypeutes > Tolypeutes matacus. Next base: position 162,768 of record JAKSZT010054491.1, on the reverse strand, counting down.
CTTTTGTGGACACGGATTGTGGTTAATAATACAAATATAAGAATGTTCTTTCAGGATCCATAACAAAAGTATATCAGTAATACAAAATGTTAATAATAGGATGGTATATGGAGAAAAATACACCTAAAGCAATATGCTAATATTCTTGCATCAATAATGACAAAGGTTCCACACCATTGTTAATTGTTAACAATAGGGAGGGTATATGGGAATGTTCAATTTTCATTCTTAAAAAATGTTATATGCCCCAGAAACAACCACATTTCATTTTCAGTTATACTGTTTTACTTTGAGGCTTCTCTGAAAGTACATGCAGCCAGATGTAGGCCAAAGCTTCATCTTCAGAAAAAAATGAACAAGAAAAGGACCTTTACCAAGAGAAGTAAGACACATATATAAATTATGTTCTATCTGTCAATTAACATAAGCCTGATAAGAAGAGAAAGGTGGGACATTGTCAGATATCTCTATAGACAGGGACTTTTGAACATCTTGAATGTTATATAGCTACATACTTCTATGGGATATAAATGTGTCTTTGTTGCCATAGGTATGTTTCCTGGATAGATAGAGGCCTTCACATTACCTTTAAAAATACTAAACTTTCCCTCCTGGGGAAGCACTGAGACTTTCTCAAATAGATGGCCAAAAGCTCTAGAACATATAAACCTTGCCCAATAAAAGAAAACAGGCTAATGAGCCAATCCCTCAATCTTAATGCTTGCACATATGAACCTAATTCCTGTAATAATGAAACTAAGTCTAGTTATAATTGATGCCTAAGAGTTACCTCCTTAAAACCTTCTTGTTGGTCAAGTGTGGCCTGTTTCTAAGTCAAACTCTCCAAATAAACTCACTACCTTCCCCACCCCACTATGGGACATGACTCCCAGAGATGAACCTCCCTGGTTCTGAGGGATTATTACCATTGTTAATCAGCAATGCATTTGGAGAAAGACCCAGATCAAAAAAGAGAAATATTAAATAAAATAGAGTTTTTATGGCAAAGAGATTTCAAAGTGAGTCAGGATGTCATTCTGGAGTTTACACTTATGCAGGTCTCAACCAGATTTCACAAGCTGCCACAATAAATAAAACCTCAAACAAAAGTGTTCCTTAGGGCCCTAAGGATGTCTGGACAACATAGACAAGCCACACAGCCATGAGGCATCAACACCCCACTGGCAGGTTCTATCTGGGAACATTTGAAAGGCTATTTCCCCAATATAACATAGTTATACTCATTTATAAATCCCCTAATCATGATTCTTCTACTTCTTTTGTTTGAACCTATAATTTTACTTGTTAAGAATATTTCCCAGAGACTTAAGGCCTTTGTATTGTTCCTATGCCTGTTGATCCCTGAAGCCCAGGAAATATGTGGCCAACTCCTACTCTCCAATTCTTTGGGCCTACCCTGGATAACTAACAATATGATGATGATGGCCCAGCCCCAGCCTCAAAGCAAGGAGTATCTTCAACTGCAAGCAAAACAATTCTATTCTTCTGCCCCAGAATATGTACATCCCTTCTCAGCCTGAATCAGTCAGAATGGACATTGTCTCAAATCCCTCAATATTGAAGAATGAACAAAAATAAGGAGGAAGTGTAACTGCTGACTAAAGCAGATTTATTGTTATTGTATTTATTATCTTGTGTTAATGGAGTAAATTATAACATTGTTGTAAAAAAAAGAACAATTATTAAAAGTACTATCAATTGTAACAATGTTCCACATCAATGCTAGGTGTTGGTCGTGGGATGGTGTAAGGGAATCTTGTATTTTACCCATGATTGTTATATAAACCCACATCTACTCTAGTAAAAAAAAAAAAGATGCAGAGCTTCCTCAAGGCTGCGGGAGACAGTTAGCTGAAGGGCTGCAATTGCTGGGCAGGCCAGGAAACCTCAGCTTTGAGGAGCTGTTGGAGTAGCTTTTGGTGCCCTTCCTAAAATTATCTCCAGGGCATTTTGGAGCCAGTCTGCACCCCTTCCTGGGTCCAAGGCCCTATTTTGGCTGGGAAAAACTGACTTTGGATATTCCTCTCTGGGGTTATCTTCCTTCCAGAATTTGCAAAAGCATCATGAGACAGCAAAAGGCATGTAAAAAATTATAGAAGCAGACTGTCTGGGACAAAGGATTGCCACCTACATATATCCTGAAGATGGAGGTCTCTCTCCTGGGAAACAGAGGGTACAACCAAACTCCTGTAAATAGGTCAACTCCAAAACAACTGACAAGCAAAAGCCCAGAACAAGACAGAGGGTCAGAAATACAGGAAAAACCTTGCACAATGAATTTGCCTTGAGCTGACCTTCCTGATAGGAGGGCTGAAGTGCAAGAAAATCTCTGCCTTATTACCAGCTGGTTGCAAAACCAAGAAACAGACATTCCAGGGAGTAAATCCCAGAGTTAACATTTTAAAATATTAAAATGTACAGTGTGCAACAAAAGAGTATAAGACAAAGAAAAAAACAGGAAATGGAGGTCTAAAGGAAGAAGACAAATATCCAGAAAGCAGCAATGAAGAAGACCAGAATGTGGATATACTGAACAATAGCCCTTCAAAAAATGATATTAAAAATGCTAAAGGAGGGAGCAGATGTAACTCAAGTAGTTGAGCACCTCCTTCCCATGTACAAGGTCCCAGGTTCAATGTCTGGTACCTCCTAAAAACAAACAAATGAAAAAACCAATTCTTATTGGAGAGCAGATGTAGCTCAGTGGTTGAACACCTGCTTCCCATGTATGAAGTCCTTGGTTCAATCCCCAGTACCTCGTAAAAAAATGTTAAAGGAGATGGAGGGAATTCCAGAGAAACAACTAAAGGATATCAGGAAAAAAATGAATGAGCAATATGATAATCTTAGTAAAAAGATAGAAAGTTTAAATAAAAAAACAGAGCTGCTGGAGTTGAAAACACAGTAAATGAAATGAAAAAATTCCCAGGAGAATTTCAAGAGCAGGTTGGAGATGGCAGGAGAAAGAATCAGTGAACTTGAAAACAAGACACTTGAAATGAGTCAAGTTGAAAAACAGAAAGAAAGAAGAAATATAAAAAATGAAACTAGCCTAAGGGATCTTTGGGACACCATCAAGCATTTCAATATATATGAATTATTGGAATCCTAGAAAGAGAAGAAAGAGATAAATGGGCAGAGGAATATTCACAAAAATAAGATCAAAGAGATTCCCAAACTTAAGAGAAGATGTGAACATGCACATCCAAGAACCTAGAGAACAAACTGAATAAACATGAAGAAATGCATACCCCATTATATATTGGGAAAACTGTTGAATTCAAAGGAAAAGGAAAGACTGAAAGAGAAAAACGTGTTATTTACAAGGCAGCCCCAATTAGATCACATGCAGATTTCTTATCAGAAATCATGGTGGCAAGGCAGTGGATAGAAATACTTAATGTGCTGAAAGAAAGCAACTGACAACCAAGAATTTTATATCCGGCAAGGCTTTTTTTAAGAGGGAGAAAAGGATTGCTGGAAGATGGAAGAGTAAGGAGCTCCAGGACTCAGTCCTTTCACTGGAAAACTATTAAACAGGCAGGACCTGTCAGAAATGACTATTTTGAAACCATACAGGCCAGAAGAACACTATACAGCATCCAAGGAAGAGTGGGAGGAAGATGCTGAAAAATAATTATAAAGAACAATAACTTGCTCTCTCTGCATGGTGGTTACTGGTGCCCATCCCCCATTCTCACATCAGGCTATCATGGGGTCCAGGACCTGGCTAGCTCACTGGTGATAGAAAAGGACATAAAAATCCTCTTCCCCAAGACCAGTGGTGGGCACAACCAATCACTGATCACAGCTTTTGATTAGCAATTTTGGATCTATGAAGGCCCAGCTCTGAGGTGACCATTGTTTTAACTCATCCTGGATAAAGGTCACAGCAGAACAGATTTAATGATGCTATGCTTCCTCAGGGATTCAGGGGACAGTAAATTGAGGGCTGCATTTGCTGGGCAGGCCAAGAAAGCTTAGCTTCAGGGAACTGTGGAAGAAGCTCTTGGTGTGAAGGACAAGGAACAAGTTCTGAATGCTACAAGAGAAAAAGCAATGTGTTATGTACCAGGGAGTGCCAATTATATTGAGTCCTAATTTCTCATCAGAAACCATGGAGATAAGAAGGCAGTGGACTGAAACACTCAAAGTGCTGAAAGAAAACAACTGCCAGCCAAGAATTTTATATCCAGTGAGACTTTATTTACAAAAAAGGGAGAGATTAAGACTATCAGATAAACAAAAGCTGACAAAGTTCATCACCACTAGACCTGCCCTACAAGCAATGCTAAAGGGAATTCTTCAGACTGAATGGAAAGGATACTCAACAATGGTTCAAAGCAGCATAAAGAAATACAGATCTGGAGTAAAGTAACCATTTGGTTAATCATAAATGCCAGTAAAATTGTATTGTATAGCTTGGTATGTAACTCCACTTCTTACTTCCTACAGGTGCTAAAATGCAAATGCATAAAAAGTCATTATAAATCTATGGTTTTGGACATAAAATGGACAAAGATATAAGTCATAATAAGTACAAAAGACAAGGTTAGGGGCAGAGAGGTATGAGAAAAGTATATGTGTATACTACTGAAGTGAAGTTGGTATCAAACCAAATATGACTGTTATATATTTATGATGTTAAATTTTAACCCTCATGATAACCACAAGGAAAATAGATGAGAAAAATATATTCACAAATAAAGAAGTCACTCAATATAGTACAACACAAAAAAAATCAAATGAACACAAAAGTAGGAATTGGCAGAAGAATTGAGTGATAGAAAAGGTATAAAAATTATAAGAGCTAAATAGAAAAGTTGCAGAAGAAAGTACTGCATTAGCAGTAGTGACTTCAAATGTAAAAGTATTAAACTCTCCAGTCAATAAGGAGAGATGGGCAGAATCATCAAAAAGCATGACCCAACTATATGCTGTCTGCAAGAGACTCACCTTAAATTCAAAAGATACAGTAGTTTGAAAGTGAAAGGATGGAAAAAAAATACACCATGAGAGAAAAAAACAAAAGAGAGCTGTAGTATCTATAATGATATCAGAAAACATAGACTTTAAGTGAAAAATTTACCAGGGACGAACACAGTCATTATATGCCAATAAAGGGGACAATTCAACAGGAAGATGTAACAATTATAAACATACATGCACTTAAATATATGAAGCAAATAATGACACATTTGAAGGGAAAAATTGATGCTTTTACATTAATTGTAGGAGACTTGTAACCATTGGCCAATTTGATGTAATTATGAATTCCAAAAATATAATTGGATCATGCTTGTAAACTGATCTGTTAATCTGGGCATGATTAGGTTATGATTAGGGTGTTGAGCCCCACCCCTTGGTGGGTGGGGAATCAAATATAAAAGGCAAGGCAAGGCAAAGAACAGAGTTGAAGCAGTCTTTTGAGAAGCAGTTTTGATGTTGGAAAGAAGGCCCCAGGAGAAGAGAAGCAAGCCGTTCACCTGATCGTCTACAGTTGACCTTGTGGAGGAAACGGGAGCTAAGCCCGGAGAGAAACGCAGCCCCAGGAAGAGAGGAACCCCAGAAGCCTGAACCCTGGCAAATGCTGGCAGCTGTCTTGCTCTAACACGTGGCAATGGACTGTGGTGAGAGAAAAAACTTAACGCTTTATGGCCTGGTATCTTTGGACTTCTACCCCAAATAAATACCCTTTATAAAGACCAACCCATTTTTGGTATATCACATTAGCACCCCTTTGGCTGACTAATACAAGACTTTAATACACCACTTTCAAAAATGGACAGAACATCTGATTAGAAGATCAATAAGTAAATACAAGACTTGAATTATACTTTAAATCAACTAGACCTAACAGACATATATAGAATACTTCACCTAACAAAAACACAATACATATTCTTCTCGAGTGTACATGGATCATTTTCCAGTATAGACCATATGTTAGATCACAAAATAAGTCACAATAAATAAAAATATTAAAATAATGCAAGGTACATTCTTCAACCGAAACAGAATGAAGCTAGAAACTAATAACAGGAGAAATGGAAATTCACAAATATGTGGAAAATGAACAACATACTCTTACACAGCCAATGCGTTAAAGAGGAAACCACCAGCAAAATTAAGAAATATCTTGAGGCAAATGAAAATGAAGATACAACATACCAAAGCTTATGGAAAGCATTCATGGCAGTGTTGAAAAGGAATTTATACCTATAAATGTTTACATTAAAAAATAAGACAGTCTTCAAATCAGAGAACCAACATCAAAACTGAAGAACTGGAAAGGTATTGTAATAAACCCAAAATGAGCAGAAAGAAGCAAATAAAAAACATTAGAATATAAATGAGTATTCATACAAGTTTGTGCAGTTTCTGTTTTGCCATGATTTAAGGATTCTTAGTCTCATTCATTCTATAAGTTCTGCTAATCTTGTATCACTTGAACCTCACACCACTTAAGAGAAAATAAATGGAATTAAACTAAAAAAAAAAAAAAGAAAAAGAAAAGAAAGAAAAGAAAACCCATTAGAACAGAGAAAAATGAAATAGAAAACCAAAAAAACAGTAGAGATGTGCATAAGTGTTACCTCTGGGATGACCTCCCGATGCACATCTCAGCAGGATCTCATAAACTGCCAAAGTGGATACTACCCCCAAATAGTGGGCTCCTGAGGGCTCTAGAGATGCCCAGGTCCTATGGTCAGGGCAGATACCTCCAGAGTTTGGTGTCTTGCCAGTAGTCCCTACTTTGGAGTTGGTGCTCCTGAGAGTGACAGAATTGGACTCAATTATGTCTTCCCTACACATGGCTCATCTGTCCCTTCTATTTAAACATATACTTGGTGCTGGAATTTGTAGGTATACGTCCAAGAGATTGGAATCTTTGGGCTGTCCATGTGCCAACTGGGCCCAGAACCTCAGTGGAGTTGCAACACCTACTCTCCAGTTCATTGGACTCACCCAGGGCAACTAACAAGGAGGTGAGGATTGACAGCCACCATACCAAGGAAACAAGAGAGCCTACAACTGCAAGAGTCCCATCCATTGGCTGTACGGGATCGAAGCCTCCTCTCAATTAAGTGGAGTGGACATCACCATCCCAGAATCCTCAGGATTGGGAAATGAACTATAGACCAGAGTGGACTTACTGGTATTCTACTATAGAGTTATGATTCTAGCATTGGAAGAAATTACAACATTGATGTGGAGACAGTAACCAATGGAGGCTCTGAGGGCAGAGAGAGGGAAAAACAGGTGTAATATGGGGGCTTTTTCAGGACTTGGGAATCGTCCTGAATGACATTGCAATGACAGATATAGGCCATTTTATATCTTCCTATAACCTGCAGAATTGTGTGGGAGAGAGTGTAAACTACAATGTGAACTATAATCCATGCTCAATGGCAATGCACCAGGATGCATTTATCAATTGCAATGAATGTGCCACACTAATGAAGGATGTTTATGTGGGAGGTGTGAGGAGTGGGGAATATGGGGATCCCTATATTTTTTGTGTAACATTTATGTAATCTAAGTATCTTTTTAAAAATACAAAAAAATTATTATTAAAAAAACAGTAGAGAGAAAAAAAAACAAAAGTTGGTTCTTTGAAAAGATCAATAAAATTGACAAAATGTTTGCAAGACTGACAAAGAAAAAATGACAGAGAATACAAATAATGAAAATAAGAAATGAAAAGGGGGCCATAACTACCGAATCTTCTGAAATTAAAAGGACAATTATAGGATATTATGCACAACTGTACACCAATAAATTAGATAATCTTGATGAAATGGACAAATTCTTAGAAGCACAGAAACTACTTCCATTGACTTAAGAAGAAATAGAAGATCTCAACAAAGAAATTACTAGAACAGAGACTGAATCTATAATCAAAGACCTCCCTGAAGGACTTCTAGGAAGATGGAGGATTAGAGAGGCAGAGGGATCACTTCACTCCCAGAAAAAAATAGCTAGAGAACAGCCAGAGACTATCTGGAGGCCTGCTCTGGGACTCAGGACACCAGTGGAATACAAGACACCACCCAGAAGAGAGAAGGACAAAGGAAAGGCGTCTCAGCTGGCTGAAAAATCCTGTGAGTGGAGCTGCAAAAGCAACAGCAAGCACCCATCTCCAAACCGAAGGAGCAAATAGCCAATGACATGATCCTATATTTAGAAATTCCCTATATATCTACAGCAAAGCTATTAGAGATAATAAATGAGCGCAGCAACATGGAAGGATAAAAGATGAACATGCAAAAATTAGTAGCGTTTCTATACACTAGTAATGAGCAAGCTGAGGAGCAAATCAAGAAAAAATACCATTTACAATAGCAATGAAAGACTCAATTGTCTAGGAATTAATTTAACCAGGAATGTAAACGATATGTATTCAGAAAACTATAAAACACTGATTTAAAAAAAAACAAAGAAGACCTAAACAAATGGAAACACATTCCATGTTCATGAATTGGAAGACTAAACATTGTGAAGATGTCAATTGTACCCAGTTGATGTATAGCTTCAGTGCAATCAAAACAGCATACTACTGGCACATGGACAGACATATAGACCAATGGAATTGGACTGAGACCTTAGAAATCAACCCTCACATTTTTTGCCTAATGATTTTTGACAAGGGGGAAAGAACACTCAAATGGAAAGCATATTAGTCAGCCAAAGGGGTGCTGATGTAAAATACCAGAAATCTGTTAGCTTTTATAAAAGGGTATTTATTTGGGGTAGAAGCTTACAGTTACCAGGCCATAAAGCATAAGTTATTTCCTCACCAAAGTCTGTTGCCATGTGTTGGAGCAAGATGGCTGCTGATGTCTGCAAGGGTTCAGGCTTCCTCTTCTCCTTAAGGCTCTGTGGTCCCAGCTTCTTCCAATATCAGCTGTAGGCTGGGATAAGTCTCATCTCTCCTGGGGCTTGCTTCTTTCCAGGCTCAGCTGCTCTGCTCTCTCTACAAGGCCAGCTGTTAAACTATCAGGGGAAAAGCCTGTCTCTCTTTCCTGGGCCTCTGCCGTGTCTGTGGAGCTGTCTCCATTCCTGTTCTTCTCCTGTGTGTTTACTTCCCAGGGCTCCAGCTGAAAACTGTAAACTCCTCCTCTGTCATCTCATTTTCTCTGTGAGTCCCCGCCCACCAAGGAGGTGGGGACTCAACATTCTACTGACGTGGCCCAATCAAAGCCTTAATCATAATTTAATCAAGTAAAAGTGAAACCTCTGAATCCAATACAATATCACAAACATAATCCAATATCTATTTTTGGAGTTCATAAACAATATTAAACTGCTACAGAAAGGAATAGTCTCTTCAACAAATTGTACTGGGAAAATTACAAATCTCCATTTGCAAAGATTAAAAAAGGACCCTTATCACACACCTTCTACAAAAATGAACACAGAATGAATCAAAGACATAAATATAAGAACCAGAAATCTCAAACTCCTAGAAGAACACATAGGGAAAGATTTTCAGAACCTTGTGGTAGGTAATGGTTTCTTAGACTTTACACCCGAAGCACAAGCAACAAAAGAAAAACTAGATTAAGGGGACTTCATCAAAATTACAAACCTTTGTTCATAAAAGAACTTTATAATGTAAGTAAAATGACATCCTACACAATGGGAGAAAATATTTGGAAACCATGTATTCAGTAAGAGTTTAATATCCAGAATATATAAAGAAATCCTTCAACTTATAAAAAAGAAAAACAACCCAATTTAAAAATGGGCAAAAAACTTGAATAAACATCTCTCCAAAGAATATATACAAATGGCCAGAAAGCACATGAAAATGTGTTCAACTTCATTAGTCATCAGGGGAAATGTAAATCAAAACCACAATGAGATACCACTTCACACCCATTAGAATAGCTATTATTAATAAAAACAGAAAATTACAAGTTTGGAGAGGATTTGGAAAAATAGGTACACTTATTCATTGTTGGTGGTAATGCAAAATGGTGTAGTCGCTGTGGAATTCAGTTTGGTGTTTCCTCAAAAAATTAAGTATAGAATTATATGACCTGGAAATTCCACTTGTAGGTATGTACTCAAAATTTTGAAAGCAGGGACTCGAACAGATATTTGCACACTAATGTTAATAGCTACATTATTCACAATTGCCAAAAGATGGAGGCAACCCAAGGGTCTGTCAGTTGATTAATATATAAACAATATGTGGTATATACATACAATTAAATATTATTCAGTCATAAAAGGAATGAATTTCTGATACATGCAACAATATGGATGAACCTTGAAGACATCATATTGAGTGAAATAAACCAGACACAAAAGGACAAATATTGTATGATCTCACTGTTATGAGATAATTAGAATAAGCAAACTCAGAGAGTCAGAATGTAGAATATAGGTTAACAGGAGATGGAATAGGGAGTTCCTATTTGGAATGATAAAAATGTTTTGGTAATGGATGGTGGTGATGGCAGAACAAGATTGTGAACAGAATTAACAGCATTGAAATATATATGTTTGTGGTTACAAGGGGGAAATGTTAGGCTGTATATATGTTATTATTATAAATATTTTTTTTAATCCATGAAACTCTACTACACAAACAGTGTAGTAACATATTCCATGGAATATAGTTATTAGTACAATTATAAATATGTGCTTTCATCAATTGTAACAAATTCACCACACCAATGCATTGTTAATAATAGGGTGGTATATGGGAATCCTGTATTTTGTGCAGGATTGTTCTGTGAATCCACAACTCTTCTAATAAGGAAAAAAAGGGCAAAAGACTTGAATAGACCTTTCTCCAAAGAAGATATAAAAAAATGGTCAAACACACACACACACACACACACACAAAACACATGGCAAACTTCTCAACATCATTAGTTATTAGGGAAATGCAAATCACAACCAGAATGAGATACCATTTTGCACCCACTTATAATGGCTATTATTTAAAAAAAAAAAAAAACAGAAAATTACAAGTGTTGGAGAGGATATGAAAAATGGGAACATTCATTCATTGTTGGTGGGAATGTAGAATGGGGCAGCCACTGTGAAAGACAGTTGGGAGGGTCCTCAGAAAGTTAAGTATAAAATTACCATATTACCTGGCAATACCACTTCTAGGTACATATCCCAAATATTTGAAAGCAGGGACTCACACAGATATTAGGACACCAATGTTCATAGAAGCATTATTCAAAATTGTCAAAAAATGTAAGCAACTCAAGTGCCCATCAACCGATGAATGGATAAATAAAATGAGACATATATATATAAATATGTATAAACACACAGTAGAATATTATTCTGCTGCAAAAATGAATAAAGTTTTAATACATATAAAAACATGGCTAAATCTTGAAGATATCATGTTGGATGAAATAATCTCGACAGTACAGGACAAATATTGTATAATTTTACTGATATGAAATAATTAAAACAAACACATAGATTCAGAATCTAGAATATAGGTTACCAGGGACTGGGATGGGGGTAAGGAATGGGGAGTTAATGCTTAAATTGTACAGAGTTTCTATTTGGGTTACTTGTAAAGTTTGGTAATGGATGGTTTTGATGGTAGCACAGCATTGTAAATATAATTAACAGCACTGAATTATACACGTGAATATGGTTAAAGGGGGAAATTTTAGTTTGTATATATGTTATTAGAATAAAAAATTTTAAAAACATACAAACATAGACTGTACAGCACAGTGAATGCTATTGTAAATGATGGACTATAGTTATTAGTACAATTATTAAAAATGTTCCTTCATGATTTGTAACAAATATACCACACTAGTGCAAAGCGTTAATAATAAAGTGGTATATGGGATGTCTCTATTTTAATGCATGATTTTTACATAAGCCTACAACTTCTTTAATAAATTCTATTCAAACCTATATGTGATGCTGAAGTTTTTAGGTATACTTCCAGAGACTGGAGCCTCTGGCCTACCTATGTGCCAGGTGTGCATGGAATCTCGGTGGAGCTGCAACTCCTACCCTACAGCTCAATGGACTCATCCAAGTCACCTGGCGAGGAGACAACGATGGGCAATGGCTATCCCAGGGAATGGAGAGGGCCTGCATCTGCAGGCAGGATCATCCCACCCACCATATCCATGGGATATAAGCCCTCTCTCATTTGGAGGTAGAGTGGACATCACCATCCCAGTCCCCTCAGGATTGGGGGAAGAACTATGGACTAGAGTGGACTTGATAGTATTCTGTTGTTCACATATGGTGATTCTAGCAATGGAAGAAATTATAACAATGAGGTGGAGCCAGTGGCCACTAGACACTTTTGGGGCAGGGAGGGGACGAGCAGTTGAAATACAGGGGCTTCTTTGGGATTTGGAGGTTGTCCTGAGTACCTTTGAGGCAACGGATGTAGGCCATTTTAAATCAGCACACACCACTCAGAACTGTGTGGGAGAGAGTGTTGTCTACGGTGTGAACTGTGGTCTATGGTTGGTGGCAAGACCCCAGGATGTGTAAGTCCATTGAGGGTGGTGGGCCACACTTGTGGGAGATGTTTGTGTGGGATGTGGTGGGAGGTGTGGGAGGTGGGCAACATGGGAATCCCAGTGGGTTCCGTGTAATATTTTGGTTATCTAAGCACCTCTTAAAATATATTTATATATATACATAAATAACATTTTTGTAAGAAAATGCACATATATGCATATACATTTATATATCATTTTGCAAATGTTGGTATGTATTGTGAAAATTTTGATTTTTACCCACAATAAAAATAAATAAATAAATAAATAAATAAAAGAAAATAAGCTTAAAAAAAAAAAAAGAGAGATCAAAGAAAAGCTAATGTATAAAAATGTCTATACATTTCCTGTAATAAACTTTCAGCTTGATGCCTGAAAAAATAAAAAATAAAAAAAATAAACTTGAATAACTCATTTAAAAAGATACTTGTGGTGTCAGAAACAATAAATACTATCTATTATTACCATTACTGTTGTAATTATTATTATTTCCTCCACCTGTAACACTAATGCCATAAACTGCATGTCAAGACCTTATCTATCTTGGCGCCTTCCCTGATTTTTCCAGAAGAAAATAGCTGATTCTCATATTAAAATGTATGATTTTCCTACTCATTTTTAATTATCCCCAAGTATACTACATATATCTTAAAATTAAGGTCTATTGTGAAAACATCTCAGTGTTTTCCTTGGCTTCTAACACAGTACCTTGAATTTAGTAAATCTTTATTGAATGAATGGGTACAAACTATTAATTCAATATTAGTATGTTTTAAATTTCAAGAATCATATTGATGATGGGTTGGCTATATCTCACATTTTTGTAAACTGGAAATCTGAAATTCATACACTTAAAAAAGAGTTCAGGGTTTGTTTTCTGTTTTTATGGCTTCCAACCCCATTCAAGGCTGAGGGTATTAGTGAAATTCTTGGTTCTTAAGTTACTTGGATTACTCATTTCTCCCTACACTGTGGTCATGGCATTCACTTGAAATACAATTATGTTTATTTTTTTCCATTTATTTTCAATTTTAGTTTTTTAACCCCTTCTGATCATCATTGATTTATTTTTATTTTTATAATGTGTATAACATGAACCTGCTACTAAAAGACAAACTACACAAGAAGATACGCTCAAAAATTTCATGTTTCCCCTTCTATCCTGTCCCTAACACAACCCCTTATAGATAATAGATTTCATATTTTCTTTGATTCTTCCTCCTATTATACTTTTTAAGCATTACATTAATTTATTATATGTTATTTTAACTATGTATTTTGAAAAAGTTGTAGATTTACTGGAAGTTGCAAAAAATGTACAGGGAGATACTGTTTACCATTCACTCTCTTTTCCCCATAGGTAACACCTTGAGTAAGTACAGTACAATATCAAAACAAGGAAATTGGCATTGGTACAATCCATAGATACTGAGGTTTCACCAGCTTTACATGCACTCATTTGTGTGTTGGGGGTGTGCACATGTATAGTTCTATACAAATTTATCACATGTGTAGATTCGTATAGCCACTACCACAATCAAGATACAGGCCTCATCTATTACAACAAAGCTCCCTCAGATTATCCATTTATAATGCCATCCACCCTAGTTATCCTTGTTTTACTCTCAGTTGTATGGGGGAAACATTTAGTATTTCACTTTTAGGAATGATGTTAGCTATATCTTGTAGATTCCCTTTATCAAATTGAGGAAGGTCCCTCTATTCCTTATTTGCTTATATTTATCACAAATGGTTGTGGGATTTTGTCAAATGTAGTTTCTGAATCAATTGGATATGCTTATGTTATTTTTCTTCTTTATCCTGTTGATATTTTGGATGACATTGATTTTTAATATTGAAGCAGCCTTGTATACATAGAATGAATTCCACTTGTTACTGGTGTATAATTCTTTTTATACAATACTGTATTTGATTTGTTAATATTTTGTTGAGGATGTTTGTATCTAAGTTCATGAGAGATATTAGACTATAGTTTTATTTTTTCCTACTGTTTTTGTTTGCTTTTGGTATCGTAGGTAATACTGGCCTCATAAAATGAGTTTGGAAGTGTTTCTTCCTTTTCTATTTTCTGGAAGAGATTATGTAGAATTGATGTTAATTTTTCTTTAAATATTTGGTAGAATTCACCAGTCAAATAATCCAAGCCTGAATATTTACTTTTGGGGAACATTTCAATTATGAATTCAATTTATTTAATTGTTATAGACATATTCCGATTGTCTGTTTCATCTTGGTTAAGTATTGAGATAGTGTTTGTTTTTTGAGGAATTGGTATATTTCTACCAAGTTGCCAAACTTATGAGTATAAAATTGTTCACAGAATTTTTATTATCCATCTTTTTTGAAAAAATAAACAACTTCTTTTACAATAATTTTAGATTTACAGAAAAGTTGCAAAGATAATTCATAGAGTTCCCTTAAACCAGTCACCCAGTTTCCCCTGTTGTGAAGCTATTATATAGTGTGATACTTCTGTCACAAGTAATGTGTTTTTCCTCAAGTCAAGTCTTGATGTCCCTCACCAGTCGACTCCCTTCAGAGATCTCTTTTGCTTGCTGTCTTATTTCCAGATTCTTTACTTGTACTTTGCAGGGGAGGTGCAAGGAGAGATGACTGTATACCATCATGTGTCAAACTAGAATTCTCAGCCCCTTTGCTTCCTTTTGTAAAGCTAAGCACAAGCACATGAATGTGTGTGCACACATACACACACTTACCCTTCTTTCCTAAACAATATGTAGGATAGTATGTATGTTCTTAACAATAATTCGCTTAACAATATTCACTGAAAACCACTTCATATCATGGAGAGTGTCCCCATTCTTTTTAACAGCTGCATAGTACTCCATTTTAAATGTACTATAGTTTATTCAACCATCATTCTATGTTAGACATTTAAGTAGTTTCCAATATTTTTGCAATTATATGTAATGCTGCAATAGCCAAGGGAATTTTGATAAATAAGAAGGTTGGAGAACTTATACTAACTGTTCTCAAAACTTACTATAAAACTACAATAATCAAGACTGTAGTCCTGGTGTAAAGATAGATATAGATCAATGGAACCAGAGAGCACAAATATAAACTATAATAATCTGAATCAAGTTTTTGATGTTTTGTGAAAACTTTTAAGCTCCACCCCTCCCACAACCCTCTGTCCAGATTTGGGCAAACTAATAAGAAGGCAAAGGTGTTCCCTCCTTTGGCATTGGCAGGAGATTCAAACCACACAAGCCCCTACCTGGGAATCCTCAGCCCAATCCCACACCTTAAATATCATAAAAACCCCAAGCTAGTCTCCTATCATTGCTCTCCCAAGCCATTTTGAACCTGCTTGGGAGGACTGCCATGCTCTCCTAAGAGACCTCATTATATCAGTAATAAATCTTTCCATACCCTCTTGGTGTATGTGTGTGTGCATGTGTGTGTGTATGTGACATCATCACTCTTAACATCCAAACCAAGTTTTGGGCAGGAGTCCACCATGTTTCTACTGAAGGGCCACAATATAAAACCTTATATTTATGATCAATTGATTTTTTTTGTAACTGAATGTTCATGGCAGCTTTATTTTTAATAGTAAAGTTGGAGACATATTAAACATCCATCAATAGGAGTATGAATAAAAAATCAGCCACATAATAGAGTATCAGTCAAGAATGAAAGGGATAAACAAGATATACATGGAACAAAATTGTTGATTCTCATTATAATTATGCCCACTGAAAGAACCATACTAATATCAATTAAGTAATTTAATAGACATGAAGTTCTAAAATTTATTAAAGAAATCAGAACATTGATTATCTCTGGATGGAAAAGTAGGAGGGACTGGTTTAACTTGGAAAGAGCAGGAGGGAACTTGCTGGACTGATGGAAATAATATATCTTCACAAGTGTGCATGTATTAGTCAAAAATTAGCAAGCTATGCATTGAAGAACTGTGAGTTTCACTGTACAATCCATATATTATTTAAATAATTCCATCATTATTTAAAAAATTAATAGGGACACAAAGAAATAATAGGTGAACAAAAGGCAGTAAAGAAAACATCTTTGATAACTATTAAAACATATTTTAAGAAATTCTCTTTACATACCTCCAACATACAATACAGTAAACACATCATAATATAGTAAACATTGATTTTGATGGTATTTTTCATACATACTGCTATAAGTTATTTAACATAATTAGTATTTTGTTTAAAATGTATGTACAAATGAATAGAACATTGGGAAAAATAGTCTTTCTGCATAAAGTACCAAAGTTAAAATACCACAGGCCTGGAGCTAGGGAGAGATGTCTGCAAATCAGACAAACCTGAAAGACCAGACTCTGTGCACTACAGGAGGTTGAATGCTTTGAAGAGGGTTGGGGGCACAGGGAAGCATATACTATGTGCCTCAACAAGCCTAGGTCCTAGTGATAAAACAAAGGATGAGAAAGACCCGGGCCTTCCCTGATGGAACTCATGTCAATACAGTAGGCAGACAATGGACAGTCACTTTGATTGTTTGGTAATAAAATATACTGAGGGTAGATCCAGACAGCAGTGAGAATTCAGGGAAAGGAATGGGGCTTAGTCATGCAAGTGCCACTGAGAAGTTGACATTTAAGCTCAGACCTGAAGACATAAAGGAATTACAGAGGTAAAGAAGGAATAGAGAATTATTATTATTTTTTTTTATTGTGGGCAAAAATCAAAATTTTCACAATACAAACCAATATTTGCAAAATGATATATGGATATATATGCGTATATGTGCATTTGCTTACATAAATGTTATTTTTTAATATATATTTTTAAAGATGCTTAGATTACATAAATGTTACACAAAAATTACAGGGATTCTTATGATCTCCACCTCCCACACTTCCCATACCATCCCACATAAACATCTTTCATTAGTGTGTATATCCATTACAGGAATAGAGAATTCTGAGCAGAGGAAAGTACATGTTCAAATACTCTGAAGCCAAGAAGAGCTCCCCAATTGTGGAGAACCAAGAGAAATTCATAGAAGGTGAGAGCAAGTTCTTAATCTGTGACCAGAGAGGTCAGTGGCAGGTCAAAAGATGGCTAGAGGTCATGGTGAGGACTGAAGATTTTCTTCAAAGAGCAAAGTGGAATAACTGATATATTTGAAATCAGGGATTTTCTCTTTCCCTCTGTTGGCTTTATTGTGTGTGTTTCTCTGTGGACCCAAAGTTTTAACTGTGGATCATTATATATACCTTGAATCTTGATATTCCCATCTTTCTGTCCATCTCTCTGTGAGCCCCTCTTTTCCTTCTCTAATGATTTTTTTTTTGTCTCTCTCTTCTCCTTTCTTTTCATACCAGTCTCCAGACCTCTTCTTAGACACCTTCACTCATGTCCCAGCAGGAAGGCATGGGGGTCATGAATGAAAAACTTTGCTTTTCAGACATGGTCTGTCTCAACAGAACCAAATAGCATCCTCTAATCTTTGACTCTGCCTATTCTGGTGGGTCCTTCTCAGATGAAGTAATTGATGGAGAGAGTTGGGCAGGAATGGAAGATTACTAATATTCCTCCCCTACCAATTCTGGTAAATACCCCATATTTTCACTAAAAAAATGCAGCTTGTTGAGGAATGGGTCTCAATGACTCAGGAATCAGTCTCTTCCTTTTGGAGGACAGAGCTTGTGGATGACTCTTCTTTGCAAAATTTGTTACTGTTGAAAGATTCCATTTGTCACCTAGTTCTAATGCCATGATTTTAGAAGTGTCTTTCCTACAGGTAGGTTGGTTGTCTATCATTTCTGTCATTTCACATGTTTTAAAGGTATTTTTCCTCCCTGAAATCTGGTATTGAGGAAATCCTATTCCTTCTCTCCACAGTTCTCCTTGCTCCAGCTGGGGAAGCACATTTATTTTGCAGACTTGATATCCTACTGAGACCAGGTTATTGACATTCTCCAGCATCCCTTCTCTGAACAACTTTCACTGGGATGTGTCTAACAGGTCCCACTCTTCCTGGGTGAAGTCTACAGCCACATCCTTGAAGGTCATATACTCCTGTGATTGCACTGTCAATACCTGAGCTGGCAATAACTTCCTCTGGATTTTCACTCACAACTAGACAAGTGATGGTGGGCAAAGCTTAACTGTGCATGTCCACTTTCAGGTTTAAGGTACTGGATCTGATATTTTTCTCTTTCTTCAATTCAGCATTTGTGGTGTCCTTCTCCAGTATTTACCATTCTCCAGAGTATCAGGGAAGGTTTTTTTAGGGTATAGCTTCTGTCGCTGTGTTCCGATCGATTGATTTCTGACAAAGCTCGCTAGGCATTCAATGAAGAAAGAGTATTTTTAACAGTGGTGTTTTCAACAAATGGTGATAGGACAACCGGATATCCACATGCAAAATGATTAACTTAGACCTCTTCTTCACACCATACACAATAAGTAAAAATGACTCATAGACCTAAATGCAAAAACTAAAGCTATAAAATTTCTAGACACAAACATAGGAGAAAATCATTGTTACCTTAAAATAACCCATTTATATGGCTTTGATCCTTGCCCCTTTTATTTTTCCCTTATAATTTATTTTCTTTGTCTGTTTTTCATTTTGTTGCTACCTCCTCTTCCCCAGAGTCTAGACTAACAGACAGCCAACAAAGCTTACAAATTTTCTCAAAAAACTGTTCCAAGAATTTCTGGACTAGGATGCACCAAGGATCCTGAGCAAAGAGGCACACGTAGGACCCCTTGGTTTCTCCCTCTTGGAGACCACTGTCAGGTTGAGATGTGACTCCTACTCCTGCTCTTGTGCTCTGGATTATTATTGTTGTTGTTGTAGCACAGAAGTGTCAGGTTCTGATTCTTTGAACTGGGTCATCTATTGTCTGAAGTTACTGCTTCTATTTTCCTTTTATCTTTCAGGGCTCTCTGGCAGAAAATTACACAATTGTTTAAGGTAGGTCAAGGTCCTTTTCCCTTATTCTGTATCAAACCTCTTTTACTACGTGAATTTCTTAAACTATTCAACCCTCTGAATGAACTCCTGCTTGACATTTGTTCCTAACTCTGATAAATTGCTTTCTAAGTGCTGTGACTTCATAAAAGACAATTTTAAACTACAATGGCCTCTTTGGGTCTCTTGGGACATGTCAAAACTTGTGCAGTTGTGTGGTGCCTTAGAATAAAATGGTAATAAATTAGCTCACTTACAATGGGCATGCTACTTTAGTTGGAACTAAGAAGCCAAGAAAAGAAATAATTTACACAGATTTCAATCTAGCAAGGCCTCTCTTAAACAACTTCAGTCTTTTACTTCACCAAGACCTTATGGCAGTTTGATATTATTTATGAATTCCAAAAAGAGATATTATGTTTGTAAACTGGTCTGTTTCTCTAGGTATGACACCTTTTGATTGATTTAAATCAAGATTAGGGCTTTGATTCAACCATGTCATCAGAGTGTGCAGGGTTGAGTACCTGCCCCCTTAGTGGGCAGACACAGAAGAATAGAGAGAGCCCCATAGACACGGAAGAGGAGAAAACTGGTCAGCTTTGATCCTGGGGCACAGGGAAAAGAAATGAGCCATTCACCTGAGAGTTTACAGCTGACCTTGTGAAGAGACCAGAGCAGCTGAGCCAAGAAAGAAATGAGCTCTCCAGCCTACAGCTGAAATCAGAAGAAGCTGGGCACATGGAGACTTAAGAGTAAAGAGGAAGGCTGAACCCTTGCTGATGTAGATGCCATCTTACTTCAACACGTGGCAACAGACTTTGGTGAGGAACTAACTTTGAATGGAACTCTTTAGGGCCTTGCAACTGTAAGCTTTTACCCCAAATAAATACCCTTTATAAAAGCCAAAAGATTTCTGGTACTTTGCATCAGCACCCCTTTGGCTGATTAATACAGATCTCTTCCCCACTAACTCTGTTTCTATCCCTTATAACCTCACTCACTCCTGGATTTATTTCTGTAGTTCTTTCTGCTTTCTTCCTCCTCTCCCCCTTTCATAGCTTCCTCTCACCATTAGACTGGGATCTTTACCTGCTACTTCCCATGGAGCTCTTGATCTTGATCTAACACTTCAATTGTAAGTGACTTTCAAACCATGGTATTAGGCTGACCTCCATGCCAGAGATAACCCAAATCCTCAAAAGGATTGAAAAAGATGATTGGAGCAATTCAGGTTAATTTTCAGGGCTTAAGCTCCTGGGATTCCCAATCTATATAAGCTAGCATACCTTTCAGCAGGACCAGTAGGTGCCAGACCTCGTTTGACAATGCCAAACAGGCCAAATAAATGAGGAGTTAGGCCGTCTAAATAGAAATAATACCTCTCCAAATATGCTATCCCTAAAGTTTTTTCCTCCTCATTTGCAATTATGTCAACAGGATGTGATGAATCTCTAACTTTAGAGATGACTTAGAAACCACATTCAGAGAATATTTAAGAGTGGGCATTAATGCTGACACTCCCAGGCAATTGTACCTTTTGCATTATTGACCATAAGCCTGAAATATCACATGCTAATAATAAGCATAAAGTAAGTTGGCAGACAACACCCCTCCTCAAGTTATAACACTTAGCCCAGTGTTTTGATGATATAATGATAAACAAAGAAAACCATGGACTATGACTCTTACAGCACTACAATTTAAACAGCTTGAAGAAAACAATAGGCCCTTTAAAAATTCAACACAGATAGACAAGGATATTTGAAGATATTGTGGAGAAAGAGACACTGGGGCCATATGTGAACTGATTTGACCAATTTCATTTTTAGTAGACACTGGTGCCACACTCCATTGATTCCTCCCAGTTTCCCACCATCCTTCCTCAGAGTAATAAAATATCTCACTGATGGAACTTACCAATCAAATTCCCCCCCCCCCCCCCCCCCCCCCCGCTTCTTAACATGCCTTTCTCCTCAATTCTTCAACTCCTGCTAACCTATTAGGATGGGACATTTTGGTTCAATGCGGAACTACTATTAAGGACATTTTCTTCATCTCCTAGACTCTGATGGCCCAGAATAACATCTTATAGTGGTTTCCCCTGACTATCAAGCACTCTTGTGCCCTGTCCTGGTCTGAGTCTTTTGTGGATGAGTTATTTTTTATTAAATTCAGTTAAGGGAATTTTTGATTAGGTCACTTTTGGTTAGATCACTTCTGTTAAGGACCTTTGATTAGACTGTGGGACACACAGTGAGTTGTAAAACTTTACTGGAGTCCTATATAAACTGAGGAGAGGGAGAATAGATTCCATTTTACTCTGCTATGTGAGAGAGGACTCCAGGATCGCCTGCAGCCACAGAAAGACAGAGAGAAGCCACAGATGGAGCAGCCCGAAGCAGAACTCACCACAGGCATGGAGAACAGAGGAGAGATGAGCGGGCCACCATTATGCCCTGTAATGAACTTTATTGCCCATAGCTGAGCTCTGAGTGAAAGCATATTTAGATGATGCCACCATGTGTCTGATCACCCACAGCTGCAACTAGGTGAGACAGCATTTCTTGATGATGCCTTGATTTGGACATTTTCACAGCCTTGGAACTGTAAATTTCTACCCTAATAAATTCCTATTATAAAAGCCAACCCGTTTCTGGTATATTGCTATTGGCAGCTTTCAGAAAACTAAAATATGCCCCAACTCACTTTTCCTTCAGAATTAACTCAGTTTTCTGATTTACCATCTGTACCTGATATCCTCTGGGACACTTCATCTACAAATGTGAGAAAAATAAAGAATAGAGAATGCTTACAAGTTAAAATTGACCCCACAATGCCTCTGCTTAAATTGCCCCATGTATTAGTCAAACAAAGGGGTGCTGATGCAAAGTATCAGAACTCTGTTGGTTTTTATAAAGGGTATTTATTTGGGGTAGAAGCTTACAGTCACAAGGCCCTAAAGATCCCAACTCAAGGTACCAAAAGAAGTACTTTCTCACCCAAAGTCTGTTGCCACATGTTGACGCAAGTTGGTAGGCGATGTCTGCGAGGGTTCAGCCTTCCTCCTTCCTCTTAAGGCTCCGTTGTCCCAGTTTCTTCCAATCTCAGCTGTAGGCTGAGGCTCACCTCTCTTCCCGGGGGTCTTTTCTTTCTGGGCTCAGCTGCTCTGTTCTCTTCACAAGGTCAGCTGTAAACTCAGGCTTATCTCTCTTCCAGGGCCGCAGGATCCTCTGTGTATCTTCTCTATGTCTAATGAGCTGTCTCTCTTCCTCTGCCGTGTCTTTTTCTTTGTGAGTGTCGGGGACTCAACCCTGCATGCCCTAATGACATGGTCAAATCAAAGCCCTAATCTTAACATAATTTAATCAAAGGCATCTCAGCTGAATCTAATACAATCAAAGGGTATCTTGTCCAGAGGAACAGACCAGTTTATAAACGTAATCAATATCTCTTTTTTGGGGATTCATAATTAATATCAAAGTCAAACTGCCACACCCCAGTATGCCCTAAAACTTGAACCTCTAGAAGGACTATGGTTCATTGTGGCAGATTTCATAATTAATGGCTTAATCCATTCCTTTACTAGTTCCTGCAAAATTCATATCCTCACAGGAAAAAAGCTTAATGTACCTAGGTACCACTTTATACAGGATCTAATGGCTACTCGCATACTATGCTTATGTTTCCCTGTGGTACCTGACCTAAATATTTTCCTGTTTCTGTACCTTCAAATTCCACACACTTCACAGCAGTAGATCTCTATTCAGCTCAGACACATGTGGGCCCAGTGTCTTTTTCTCCACAATATCTTCAAATATCCTTTTCTATCTGTGTTGTATTTGTGGAAGACCTTTTATTTTCTTCAATCTGTTTAAGTTGTAGTACTATAAGTGTTATAGTTCATGGTTTTCTCTTTGTTTATCATGATATCTTCAAAACACTGGACCAAGTGTTGTAACTTGTGGATGAATGTCATCTGACAGCCTACTTTATGCTTATTATTAGCATGTGATATTTTGGGCTTTTAGCCAGTAATGCAAAAAGTACAGTCACTTGGGAGTGTCACTTTTAATTCTTCAGTGTTAATTTTCGTTTTCTAGCTGCTGAAAGCAGATACCATGAAATGGGTTGGCTTAAAAAATAGGATTTTATTAGCTTACAGTTTTGAGGCGGAGAAAAATGTCCATATAAAGGCATCATCAAAATGATGCTTTCTTCCTGAAGTCTGGCTGCCAGTGATCTTGACTCCTCTGCCACATGGCAAGGCACATGGCAGCATCTGCTGGTCTCTCCCTTCTCTTCCCAGTTTCCTTGCTTTCAGCTTCTTGCTCCCATGGCTTTCTCTCTCTCTGTGTATTCATCCTGTTTATAGAGAACTCCAGTAAGGGGATTAAGATTAATCCTGAATGAGGTGGGTCACACCTTAACTGAAGTAGCCTTATCAAAAGATCCTACTTATAATGGGGCCAACACCCACAGGAATGGATGAAACTTAAGAACATGCTTTTCTGGGGTACATTCAATTATAAACCACCAAACCTTATATCCTGATTCATAATATCTTTGCACTTTCATGTGAGAAAAGCAAAAATATACCTGTACTTTAATGACTCAAGATTTCATTAAAGCTCCTTCATACTTCTTTCCGTTGTCAACTATAATCTCCACCCTTTCAATTTCCCTGTTCCTTTAACTTGATCTAATTTTCAGGATACTTATTCTTACATTCACCTGCTGTAATCTCTTCTCAAACGGACTCTCTTTATCTCTTGAAAACTTTGGCTATAAGAGGATATACATTTTCTAAGGCTAAATTACAATTTCATTAGACCCATGTTCACTATGTAAGCCATGATCTATGCTGGTACAACAAATCCCTCTCAGCAGAAAGAATTATAGCCATTCAAAATTGTCATCACCGTATTATCAAAAAAAAAAAAAAAAAAAAAAAAAAAAACTTAGAGGATTCATAGAACTTATTTATATTGCAAATGGTGGATTCTTAACTTTTCTGAATTAGCTGCAACTTTGTGACATGACTAAAATTGACATCCCTGAGCCTTTGACTTGGGAGTTAACCTTTGGCTAACTCAAGGCTACTATCCAGAACTCTCCAAATCTACTTTTATCCTAAATTGTATTAAGCCCTTTTTCCTATTTTTACACAAAAAGAATGGTCACCATCTTATAGCTTTAGTTCAGAAATATAATGAAAATCAGACCGCTGCTGGGTATTACAGTCTTTTTCTTGACCCAGTAGCAAAGTATAACCCTCTTGCCTAATGGGAGTAGCCAGAGCTGCAAAGTTAGTGGAAGTTACCTCAGATTCAATATTTGGATCACCTCTCCACCTAATGGTACCTGTAGCCATTTGGCAATTTGATGTAATTATGAATTCCAAAAATATAATTGGATCATGCCTGTAAACTGATCTGTTAATCTGGGCATTGACTGGGCCACGTCAGTAGGGCATTGAGCCCCACCCTCTGGTGGGTGGGGGAATCGAATATAAAAGGCAAGGCAAGGGAGAGAGGGAGCAGTTTTTGAGAAGCAGTTTTGATGTTGGAGTTTTGGTGTTGGAGAGAAGGCCCCAGGAGAAGAGAAGCGAGCTGTTCGCCTGATAGTCTACAGCTGACCTTGTGGAGGAACCAGAGGAGCTAAGCCCAGAGAGAAACGCAGCCCTGGAAAGAGAGGAACCCAAGAAGCCCAAACCCTGGCAAATGTCGGCAGCTGTCTTGCTCCAACACGTGGCAATGGACTTTGTTGAGAGAAGAAACTTAACAGTTTGTGGCTGGTATCTGTGGTCTTCTACCCCAAATAAATACCCTTTATAAAGACCAACCCATTTCTGGTATTTCACATTAGCACCCCTTTTGCTGACTAATACAGTACCTGATACATTTCATAACCTAATCCTTACCATAAACAACTCAACATTTCTTTGCTTCCAGACTCACTTCCTATGAATTGTTGCTTCTGTCTTCAGCTACTATCACCACCCATGCATGCCATACCATTAATCTGAATACTTTATTCACTCTTTCTTAGGATGGAGAATCACATAGTTGTTTAACATAAGAATTTTCTCTGCTTCTGTCTGATTGCCTTGAAACTCCTTCACAAGGCCCAAGCTTATAATACTTTGTCGGCAGGTCATATCTTAAGATTGAACAAAAATAGTTTCAACCTGGGTATTCCCAAGAAAGTATAGAATCCAATCTCCTTCCTGCAGTCAAGTCAGCACAAATAACCAAACTTATAGGTTTGATGCTACTGCTAGCTATCAAGAGACAAAAGGGTTAAATATAGAGAGACAGAAATATGCCTTTGGTGTATTTCTTGAAGGTATAGAAAAAAAATTGGGTTTCCTAACTCATGCTGATACTCTCCTTAAGTATGGTGAGCAAGTTCAAGATTTACTAGATATTTTTTTCTCCACAAGTGTATTGGGAAAAAATTTAGTGAGTATTATTCAAACCTAAAACTGAAACATCATGCAGAAAACTTTGTTAATCAGCAAACCAATGCCTTGCTATTCAGCACTTTTCATATTTTAGGAGGAATGATGAGAACTAGAACAGTGGGCACATTGGGAATGTTTTATAACAAATAAGAACAAATAGGATGCATTCCAAGGAGTGCTGTGTTTCTTCCCGAGGAGGCTGGCCACTTCCTCAGGAATTGACACAGTACTCACAAGTTGGCATCTATAGTATCAAGTTCATTGATTATGAATTCTATAAAAAGGACAGTCCCTGGTCAGGCCAGTTGAAGTCCCACCCTGGGAGAGGGTGCTCTGCACAGGTATTTTCAATCAAGACTCTGGTGTCAGCTGCTGATTTGGGACTTCTCAGCCATGAGTTAGAGTTGTTGAGTTTGTATGTAAGACTGCTCTATTTTTCTGTCATTCTGTGACTCTGTTCAATATTGATTTAATCTTTTGATTGATTATTTTATTCTTGTTTCTCACTCTAATTGTCAGTATAGACTTATTTTTTTTTTTAAAGATTTTATTTATTTATTCATTTATCCCCCCCTTGCTGCCTGCGCTCACCGGGTCAGCCAACCACGCCGTGCGGGCGGGCCCGCCCCCACCAGGAGGCCCCGGGAACCGAACCCGGGGCCTCCCATATGGTAAACGGGAGCCCCACTGATTGAGCCACAGCCGCCTCCCTCAGTATAGACTTATTAAACTAGATATGCATATAAGTATTTACATTGCATCCATCCAGGACTCTAGCTGGAGATGGGCCAGGTATGTCAGTGTGTCCCCCAGTTTGGTGAGCCTATATCTATATGTATGTATATTGTGAAGGATTATGATGCAGCAGTTGGAACCCTGTTTGTAGACAATCCTTTACCTATTTTAGATTCTCTCAATTATTAACAGAAATTTAATAAAATAAATAAATATATGCTTGTTGTATTAGTCAGCCAAAGGGGTGCTGATGAAAAATACCAGAAATGGGTTGGTCTTTATAAAGGGTATTTATTTGGGGTAGAAGTCCACAGTTACCAGGCCATAAAGCATTAAGTTACTTCTCTCACCAAAGTCCATTGCCAGGTAATGAAGCAAGACAGCTGCCAATGTTTGCCAGGGTTCAGGCTTCTTGGGTTCCTCTCTTCCTGGGGCTGTGTTTCTCTCTGGGCTTAGCGCCTCTGTTTCCTCCACAAGGTCAGCTGTAGAATATGAGGCTCTCTAGGCTTTGCTTCTCTCCACAAGGCCTGCTGTAGACTATCAGGTGAATGGCTTGTTTCTATCCTGGGGCCTTCTCTCCTTCCTCACGACTAAGGTCTCTTACTTCCCGAGGCTCCAGCTCAAGACTCCAACATCAAAAACTCCAACTCAAAAACTGTTCCCTCTGTCCTTTGCCTTTCCTTTTATATTTGATTCCCCCATCCACCAAGGGGTGGGGCTCAATGCCCTACTGTCATGGCCCAGATTAGCAGACCAGTTTACAAGTGTAATCCAATATATATTTTTGGAATTCATAATTACATCAAACTGCCAAATGGCTACACCTGTGTATTGCTTTCTTATGCTTGAGTTAATTAAGTCATCATATCAATCTATATACACACATATATACAGCAAAGCATTAGCAAAGCATTTTATATAGCAGAACAACAAGGAAATGGCTGTAAATTTGAAAGTCATACTAAGGAACAAACCCATAAGACAGAAAGACATTCAATCTTCTCTCCCAAGTTCAATTAGTTCAAATTAAAAATGATCTGATTATTTCAAACCACTTCTATGAAATCTTGAGCAAATTGAAATCACAAACACCAAAAATATGGATGTAGAAGAAAGGAGGGACAAGATGTTGGCAGAGTAGGTAGCTCCAAGATTCAGGTCTGACTATAGCAGTTTGTAATCAACCAGAGCTATCTAAATCACCTGTTTGGAGGGTCCAGGAGACCAGAAGAGCAAACTGCAACATCCTTGGAAGAATGGAAGGAGAAGACTGCCCATCTGAAGTGAAGAGTCATGAGTAGACCACTCCATACTGGAGATGCTGGTGCCCATCGCCAATAGATGGGGCAAGACAACCCATGAGCTATTCCATGGCTATAGTTGGAAGTTCCATTTCCTAAACATGGGGGAGGAAGAGACAGTCAAGCACCAGCTTCAGCTACTGATTAGTAAATTCAGCTGGCAAAAATCCAAACTTAAGTATAGCTAACATTTGAACTTCTCCAAGTCAAAAAGAGGCTGGTAGCCTCCATTTTAACTATGCCCCTGGCATGAGGGGAAGTGGAGCTGATTAAAAGTCACAGTGATGGTAGGGATCAGCTTCTTCCCAATCAGATGAGATTGCTGCCCTAGCCTAGGCTCTAGCTCTGCCTCTGGCAGGGAAGAAGCTGGGGGACCTGTGCCAGCCTCTCTGGGCAAGTGTAGTCACTTTCAGCCCACACAGACTAGATTGTTGGGGACCCATGTGGCTACAACCCCACCCCCAATAGGACAGGAGTGAGGACAGTGTTTCCTCAGCTTCCCTGGGAAACTGCAGGTGCTTTCAGCCTGCACAGACAAGATTTTTGGGCACACCTGTGGCTCCACCCTCATCCCTGAAAAGTCAGGAGGAAGGACAGTGCTCCCTCAGCCTCTTAAGGCAATTGCAGTTGCTTTTGGCCTGCATGGACTAAATTGTTGAACATGCCTGTGGCTCCATCTCCATGGCCCTGGCAGGGGAGGAGGGAGCCTGGCGCTTCATTATTTGATCTGGGCAACTGCAGTCAGTTTTGGCCCACATGTCATAGCTTTCTGCTCCAACATGCAGCTCCACCCCTGCCCCAGGCAGGGGAGGAAGAGGTGTGAAGCTTTTTCAGTCACTCTGGGCTACTACAGATGGTCTGGGCATGCACAGCTTGTATTACTGCACACAGCTGCAGCTCTGTCCCCACAGCTGGTCTGAGAGAGAGGTGGGAGAAGCTTCATTGGTTCCTTGGACAATGTTGGCAGCTTCAGCCTCCACAGCTTACAGTACCAAGCACACCCTTGATGCCTACTCTACCCCCAACAAAGGAGAAAGGGCTAGAAACAGATGAAAAAGTTGAAAATTTCAGATTTGCTAAACATGCACCATTATAATGCTCCAAAATAAGTTGAACCAAGTATCAAAGAGGGCCTGTATCACAAAGCAAATCAAATAAAACCTCCAGAGTAAAGAGAAAAACTGAACCCAGAATAAATACATCAAGTAAATTAGATGATAAGACATCAGTCAAAAACTATAAGCCATACCAAGAAACAGGAAGATTTGGCCCAGTCAAAGAAACAAAATAAACCTCCAGATGACATAAGGGAGTTGAGACAACTAATCACAGATGTTCAAACAAATCTCCTTAATAAACTCAATGATATGGCTAAAGAGATTAAGGATATTAAGAAGACACTGGGTGAGCACAAAGAAGAATTTGAAAGCATATATAGAAAAATATCAGGCCCTATGGGAATTAAAGATACAAAAAATGAAATTAAAATACACTGGAGGTGTATAACAGCAGATTTGAAGAGGCAGAAGGAAGGGTCAGTGAGTTTGAAGACAAGGCCTTCAAAAGTGAATGCACAAGGAACATAGAAAGACAAGAAAATTGAAAAAAATGAACAGGGTCTCAGGGAACTAAATGATGGCAAGAGATATGCAAAGATACATGTCATGGGTGTTCTAGAAGAAGAGAAGGGAAAAGGGCAGAAAGAATATTTGAAAAAATAATGGTAGAAAATTTCCCAACTCTATTGAAGGATATAGATATCTGTGCCCAAGAAGGACAATGTATTCCAATATGAATAAATTCAAATAGACCCACACCAAAACACATACTAATCAGAATTCCAAATGCCAAAGATGAAGAGAAAATTCTGAGAGCAGCAAGAGAAAAGTGATTCATCACGTACAGGGTGTGCCTAAGAAGATTAAGTGCTGATTTCTTGTCAGAAATCATGGAGGCAGGAAGGCAGTGGTATGATATATTTAAGGTACTGAAAGAGAAAAACTACCAGGCAAGAATCTTTTTTTTTTTTTTTTAAGATTTTATTTATTTATTCATTTATCCCCCCCTTGCTACTTGTGCTCGCTGGGTCAGCTAACCACGCCTTGCGGGCGGGCTTGCCTTCACCAGGAGGCCCCGGGAACCAAACCCGGGGCCTCCCATATGGTAAACAGGAGCCCTACTGATTGAGCCACAGCCGCTTCCCCCAGGCAAGAATCTTATATGTGGCAAGACTGCCTTTCAAAAATAAGGATGAGTTTAGAATATTCACAGATTTAAAAAAAGCTAAGAGAGATTTTAACCAAGCGACTAGCTTTTCAGGAAATAATAAACGGAGTGCTGCAGCCTGAAAAGAAAAGTCAGAAGAGCGAGTCTAGAAATGAAGTAAAAGTAAATGAAGTATCAGTAAAAGTAACTTAAAAAGTAACTAAACGTGGTGTAAAAAGGGTGGTGAAAATTAGATATGACAGGTAAAACCCAAAGGTAAAAATGGGTGAAATAAAGAACCGCCTTTATAGTTATAACATTGAATGATAATGGATTAAACTCCCCAAACAAAAACCACAGACTGGTGGAATGGATAAGAAAATATGAGCCATCTATAGGCAGCCTACAAGAGAATCGCCTTAGACCCAAGGATACAAATATATTGAAAGTGAGTGGCTAGAATAAGATATTCCATGCATGCAGAAACAAACAAAAATTCCTGGAGTACTTATATTTATATTGGATGAAATAGACTTTAAAAGCAAAGTGTTATTGGAGAAAAGGAAGGATATTATATATTAATAAATGGGGCAATTCACCAGGAATAAATAACAATCATAAATGTTTATGCACCTAACCATGGTGCCCCAAAATATGGTGAACAATGGCAAAACTGAAGGGAGTAATAAATGTCTCCACAATAATAGTTGGAAACTTCAATACACTACTCTCATCATTGGATAGAACATCTGGGTAGAGTATCAATAAAAAAGCAGAAAGTTTGAATAATATGATAAATGAACTAAATCTAATAGACATATACAGAACATTGCACACCAAAACAGCAGGATACATATACTTGTCAAGGACTTATTGATCTTTCTCCAGGATAGAGCATATGTTGGGTCACAAAAAGATCTCAAAAATTTTAAAAGATCAAAATTATACAAAGCACTTTCTCAGATCATAATGGAATGAACCTGGAAATCAACCACAGGCAGAAAAAGGGGACATTCATATATATATATGGATATTAAACAACAAACTCTTAAATAAACTGTGGGTCAAAGAAAAATTGCAGGATAAATAAGTAAATATCTTGAGACAAAAATGCCAACACAACATATCAAAACCTATGGAATGCAGTGAAGTCAGTGCTGACAGAAATTTACAGCCCTCAATGCTTACATGAAAAAAGACAAAGGAGTTAAAAATCAAAGATCTAACTACAGAGATGGAGGAAATTGAAAAAGAAAAGCAAAATATTCCCAAAGCAAGCAGAAGGAATGAAATAACAAATATCAAAGAAGAAATGAATGAAACTGAGAACAACAGCAACAAAAACAACAACAACAACAACAACAAACAATAGGGAGAATTAACAAAACCAGAAGTTGGTTCTTCTACAAGGTCAACAAAATTGGCAAACTTTTAGCTAGGCTGACAAAGAAAAAAGAGAGACAATACAAATAAATAAAATCACACAAGAAAACGGAGACATAACTTCTGACCCCACAGAAATAAAAAAAGATCATAAAACTATACTAGGAACAACTGGATGACAACAAACTAAACGACATAGATGAAATGAACAAATTCCTGGGAACATATGATAAACCTCCACTGACACTAGAAGAAATAGAAGGCCTCAACAAAACAATCACAAATAAACAGATTGAAACAGTCATGAAAAACCTCCCCAAAATGCAAAACCCTGGACCAGATGGCTTCACAAATGAATTCTACCAAGCAGTCAAAGAAAATTTAGTACTAATCTTACTTAAACTCTTCCAAACAATTGAACAGGAAGGAATGCTACCAAACTCATTCTTTGAAGCCAGGATCACCTTAATACTGAAGCCAGATAAAGATATCACAAAGAAAGAAAATTAAAGACCCATTTCCCTAATGAATACAGATACAAAAAGCCTCAACAAAATACTTGCTAATCAAATCCAATGACACATTAAAAGTGTTATTCATCATAATCAAGTGGGTTTTATCCTAGGCATGCAAGGGTGGTTCCATATAAGAAAATCAATCAGAGTATTATATCACATTAATAAATCGAATAAGAAAAATCACATGATCATCTCCTTTGACATAGAAAAGGTATTTGAGAAAGTACAGCATCTTTTCTTGATAAAAAAACACTCCAAAAGATTGGAATCGAGGAAACTTTCTCAACATGATAAAAGACATATATGAAAAACCCACAGCTTACATTGTAATCAATGGTGAATAACTGAAAACGTTCCCAATGATATTGGGAACAAGACAAGAATGCTCACTGTCAAAACTGTAGCTCAATATAGTGCTAGAGGCTCCAGCTAGAGCAATCAAGCAAGAAAAAGAAATAAAAGGTGTCAAAATTGGAAAGGAAGAAGATATATATGAAAAACCCACAGCTTATAAACTTAATAAACTTTCTTTATTAGCAGATGATATGATCCTATACCTAGAAAGTCCCCAAAAATCTAAACAAGGTTACTAGGGATAATAAGTTAATTCAGCAGAGTGGCAGGAAACAAGATTAATATGCAAAAATCAGTAGTTTCCATACATTAGTAATGAACATTTAGAGTAGGAAATCAGGAACAAAATTCCATTAAAAATAGTAACTAAAAGAATAAAGTATTTTTGAATAAACTTAACCAAGGACATAAAGGACCTGTATTCAAAAAACTACAATGCATTGTTAAAAGACATCAAGGAAGACTAAATGGTAGAACATTCCGTGTTCATGGATTGGAAGACTAAATGTTATTAAGATATCAGTTCTCCCCAAATTGATAGATTCAAATAAATCCCAATAAAAATTCCAACAGCCTTTTTTAAAAAAATGGAAAACCCACATATCAAATTTATTTGGGAGTGTATGGGGCCCCAAATAGCCAGAAACACCTTAAAAAGGAAGAACGAAGTTTGAGGACTCTCATATCTGGTCTTTAAATCATATTACCATAGTGGTAAAAAACATTATGGTACTGGCATAAAGATAGACATACAGACCACTGGAACTGAACTGATGGTTCAGAAACAGACCCTCACATCTATTGTCAAGTGATTTTTTACAAGGCTGTTAAAACTACCCAGTTTAGGCAGAACAGGTTATTCAGCAAATGGTGCTGGGAGAACTGGATATCCATGTCCAAAAGATGGAAATAGGACTCCTATCTCACACCTTATACAAAAATTAACTCAAAATGGATCAAAGA
The DNA here is from genome assembly GCA_026826555.1 of Tolypeutes matacus. NCBI lineage: Eukaryota > Metazoa > Chordata > Mammalia > Cingulata > Chlamyphoridae > Tolypeutes > Tolypeutes matacus. Next base: position 129,341 of record JAKSZT010054491.1, on the reverse strand, counting down.
CCTAAATATAAAACTCTTAGAAGAAATTGTAAGGAAACACCTTCAAGACCTGGTGGTAGGTGCTGGTTTTTAAAAAACTTATTCCCAAGTACAAGCAATGAAAGAAAAATGGATAAACTTTAACACTTTTGTGCTTCAATGGATTTTGTCAAGAAAGTGAAAAGGCAGCCTACTTAATCGGAGAAAATATTTGGAAACCACATATCCAATAATGGTTTGATTTCCCTCCTATATAAAGAGACCATACAACGCAACAATAAAAGGGAAAGCAATCCAATTTAAAAATGGGCAAACGATTTAGTCATTTTTCCAAATAGGAAATACAAATGACTAAAAAGCACATGAAAAATGTTCAGTATCACTAGCTATTAGGGAAGTGAAAATCAAAGCTACAATAAGGTATCATCCCACATCTCATAGAATAGCCATTAAAATAAAATATAAAAATAGAAAACTACAAGTGCTGGACAGATGTAGAGAAATAAGAACACTCCTTCACTGTTGGTGAGGATGTAGAATGTTGCATACTCTGTGGAAGACAGTTTGGGGGTTCCTCAGGAAGCTAAATATAGAACTGCCCTATAATTCGGCACTCGCACACCAATGCTTGTATCAGCATCAACAGTTGTCAAGGATGAAAATAGCCCAAGTGTCTATCAACCAATGAATGGTTACACAAAATGTGATATACACATACAATGGAATATTATGCTGTTGTAGGAGAAATGAAATTGGGGCACATATGACAACATGGATGAACCTTGAGGACATTATGCTGAGTGGAAGAAACCAGTCACAATAGGGCAAATATTATTTTGTCACACTAATATGAACTAAATATGAAGAATAAACACATGGAATTAAAACCTAGAGTATAGGTTACTAGGAGATAGATTGAGGGCTGAGAGGGGGTACTGATGATTAATGTATATAGAATTTTTAATTAGCTTGACTGTAAAAGTGTGGAAATGGATAGAGTTTATGGTAACACATTATAGTGAGTATAACTAGCATGGTTGGTTTATAAATGGGATTGTAGGTGAAAGGGGTAGTTTAGGGACATAAATGTCAATTGAAAGAAAGCTAGAGAATTATCTAGGGACCGAATAACACAGTGAACCCTGAAGTGGGTGAGGAATGTGGTTAATAGTACAAATAAAAGAATGTTCTTCTATGAACTAGAACAAATGTGTGTCACTATTACAAGGGGCTAAGAATATGGTGATGCATTGGAAAAGTACAATTACTCTGACTTATGGTCTACGGTTAACAGCGATATTGTAATATTTTTGCATCATTGTCAAAGAAGATCATATATCAATGCAAAGAGTCAATAATAAGGGGTATGGGGGGTTTTGGACTAAGGAAAACATTAAAAATTTAATGAAGTGATGACTGAACAACTCTGCGATGAAAGTGAGAGCCACTGAGAGTACACTTTGGATGGATTGTACAAGGCATGGGGCTGTATAACACAGCGAACCATGTGGTGTATGATGGACCATGGTTAATATTATAAATATGAAAATGTGTTCCCATGAACTATAGCAAATGAAAAATACTAATACAAAGCATTAATAATAGGTATGTGTATGGAAAAACATACCAAATGTAAGCTATGGACCATAGCTAGTAGTAATTTTTTTAAAGGCACCGGGTATTGAGCCTGGGACCTCATACATGGGAAGCAAGCACTCAACCATGAGCTACAACCACTCCCCAGTAGTAATATTTTGATGATGTTCTTTCACAATCTTTAACAAATATTGCACAACAATATAAGGTATTGGTGGAAGGGTGATGTTATGGAATTTTGCACATTATGAATGATTGTTTTGTAAGCTCACATCATCTCTAATAAAAAAATATATAAATTATTGATGTATCCTCTAATCATATGGATTATGGAGATGGCTATTTGATTTCTCCACAGACCCCAAAATGCAGCTTGGCAAAAATTAACACTCTATGACCCATCACAGTAAAGAAAACTTGAATACTACTCTGGAATAACATTAGTGGGGCAATTCTTACCAAATGACACTTCCAGCATTGTGATGTGAAGAATTCCTCAAACCTTACCCCAGCAAAGTTCATGAAATTCTTCAATAAAAGCAAAGCAAAAACAAACACAAATATTTATAATCTCAGTAAATGATCCTCACGCCAAACAACAAATGAAGAAACTTTTATTTAAGGAAATCCACAAAAACTTGGTGGAACAGTAAAAGTCTGTGTCATTTGAACCACAATCCACTCCTTTCATGCCCTAACTCCCAACTCAACTCGATAAAAACTTTAGTCCAGGCATGTGAGGCCAAGAACCCAGGGATGTAAGTCCAAAACCACAGGGATTCCTCACCCCAACTCCCAGTAAGAGGGCTATCTTCTCAGAAGGAGCAGAATGTCAACATTTCTTATCCTGTCCCCACTTTGCCTATTGCAGAGACTATGTTCCTGGCAAGTGTGGCCAAAGAGTAGGGGCTCCCTTCTTAAGCCACCACCCAGTTGTGGGAAGGAGGCTCTACATTAGATATGGCATGTTGAGAATACTGGGCCCAGATAGCCCTTGCCCAGCTTATAAAGCAAAGAGGTTCCACACCAAGAGAAGCTGAGAAGGCTTAGGCTAATGTCCCCACAGTACCTACAGCAGGGGTGTCACTCAGGGAAAAGTGCACTACTGTCACTTCCCCCAGCTCCTGGGCCCATGGCTCAGAGATTATGCCCTGGGGGGAAGGCAAATCATCAAACAGAGGGCTCTCAATGTATTCACAAAGAACTGATTTCATTTGTAACAGAGTGTGGAGAAGTTCAAGCTTAAGCATGCTCTCAGAAACAATGGAATTTAAGGTAAAAAGCAATTAAGAAGAGATTGGTAGATTGATTAAGTATATAAACTAAACCATAGGACATCTAGTTAAAAAAAATACTATCCCTGCAATGGAGCCTGAATTTACTTGGATCATTCTGTAGAGCAAATTTTGCCCCAGGGCATTATTGAAAACAATAAGGCAATGAGTATAGTGGCTTGAAGAAGTTGATGGTGGCACAAGAGTGGATGATGGGGACCTGCTTGTGTTCTGCATCTTGATCTGTCTTCACTTTGTGAACATTAAGATGTACACTTAAATATGTCTACACACACCAATGTTCATAGGTTCATTATTCACAATTGCCAAAGGATGGAAACAACCAAAGTGTCCACCAACTGACAAATGGATAAACAAAATGTGGTTCCTACAGATGATGGAATACTATGCTGCTGTAAGAAGAAATGAAATTGGGACACATATGATAACATGGATGAACCTTGGAGACATTATGCTAAGTGAAATATGAACTAAATACAAAGAATAAACACATGGAGTTAAAACCTAGAGTGTAGGTTATTAGGAGATAAAAGAAGGGCTGAGAAGGGGTACTGATGCTTAGTGTATGTAGAATTTTTAATTAACTTGACTGTAAAAGTGTGAAAATGGATAGAGTTGATGGCAACACATTATAGTGAGTAGAACTAATGCATCTGGTTTATAAAAGGGATTGTGGCTGAAGAGGGTAGTCTAGGGATGTAAATATCAATTGAAATAGACTAGAGAATAATCTAGGGACTGAATAACATAGTGGAGTACATATAGAAGAATGTCCTTCTGTTCCAATCCAACTTCTGAAGGGTACAAGTTGGGGCAGCCGTGAGGCTAAAGAATGCACCAGGCACTGAGTCAGACTTAAGCTTTATTTGGACTTACAAACAGAAGAAAATCTCCAGTGGTGGCAGTCTGGAGAATGAAAATAGCTTTCCATAAAGAGACAGGAAAATGAGAGGTGATATAAAGGTTTTCAGAACAGAGGTATTCCATAGGGTATGAGAACAGAGTTTCTGCTAGGGTCCCATGATGTGCACATATGGGGTCTGGTGATGTTATCATTATGTACACAGAATGAAGTTTTATCGCTCTGAGGAGATTACAGTTTATGATTCCATATATACATTCTTTCCCTCTGGGGAGGGTTGTTAACCTTTAACTTATGTCCAGGTCACATAGACAGCTATGTGCTGTGGGCTTAGGGAGAGCCCTGGCCCTGGGTCCTCACAATCCACTCCCTCACAGCAGCCTACATTGACCATAGGACAAGCATTGCATCCACATTCCACAGCAATAGTATAAAAGACAACAGAATTATAGGAAACCTCCACCAAAAGCTAGTAGACCTACAAAAACATATCGTCAGGGCCAAGAAAGTGAATTAAACCAATTAGATAGGGGGTCAATAGTTAATTTATCAATGTGCTGTATGAACTCTTGCATATGATTTAAATCTTGTGAAATATTATGGGAGTGGTCAGCAATTTAGACACAACAATGAACATTAATAAGGGCACAGGTCCCACCTTGTGCTGCAGCAAGAATATCTAAAGCCATCTTATTTTGTAAAACTACCTCTTGTAGTTGGGTAGCTTCTTCATTTAGTAAGGAAATTGCTACTTTTGAGTCATTAAGGGCTTGAGCAGTGTGATTGACTAAAGCAGTTATGTGTTTTTCAGTGACAATTGCAGCACCACCTGGCACAAAATTGGCCAATGGGTAGAACTACTAGGGGTGCGCTTTACTCTATATCTAGCCTTGGCCATTTCCCAATTACTAGGAATATGGGATAATAAGTCATACAGGGTGGCAGGCACATACACCTGTCTCCACGTGTATCATCCAGTCCAGTTATAGGGCAAATACGGCCACCCATTTTGCCCACAAGTCCATAGCTATCCTTTAAGGGTATGGCCTAGAAAATGAGTGGTAATAGATCTGCCATTGGAAAAGACTATTATTTTCTAGTTGGATAGTAAAATTACACAACTCGGGGGTAACCACCCCACATGACAGATTCCATGTAGGCAAGGGCAAGGCAATCTAGGGTGACACACTCAGTCATCAACCATCCTAAACCGTCATATACAGCATATACTAATAAAGGCTTGGGCTTATTCACCTGTCCCCTTACAAGGGGAAAATGTAATTCTGTGTCTCATTGAAAGATAGCAGCTGGATTTCAGTCTTAAATGAGAAGGTCTTGTTCCAAAATTGTTCATGGGTCATATTCTGCCATGCCAGCAAGATGTTCCACACTGCCCAAAGTTCAGGAGTTATGGTCCAAGGAAAACCAGTAGCACCCGAGGATGGTAAATCTGTGCAAACCCAATATTGGGTTCAATTGTGGGCTTGGGTTACTGCCAAAGTCCATGGTAGAAAGGTATTGGCTAGGGTGCTACAGGCAAAAAGAAATGTATTTACAGGGAACAATAAGTGGCAGATCGCGCTGGTCTAAGAGTATACAAGCAACATTTCCATTAGTAGATAACAAAGTACCAGGGAGAGGAGTCTTATGAGAAGGCTTCCAATACCATACATTTTCCCCTTATAAATTTTCTGAGTTTTCTACAGTGACCTCAAAAACTAGTTTAGGTGGGGTGGATGTAACTCAAGTGTTTGAGTGCCTGCTTCCCATGTTGAGGTCCTGGGTTCAAGCCCTGGTACCTCTAAAAAAAAGTAGTTTAGGCATAAGGAGAGTTCACATAGACACACATACGGCCCCAGTGGGAATAGGAGACCCCAGTTTATTAATAAAAAAATTTACTGGCATTTTTAATATAAAATGTGGTCTTATAACAATGTTTTGAATGATTCTTATTCCCAACCAGCAAGGCTGCATAGGCCAGTACCATGGCCAAAGAACCTTATTTTCCCCAGTTTGTATAGTTTGAGGCATTGACAACAACAGGGCTGCTGACCCTTTAACTTGTATTCTTAATGCCTACATTGGTCCCACTGTTAGCATTTCAACTGGAGCAGGAGTTGCAACCTGTGGTGCTGAATTTAAAGGGGTCAGGGTGGGATAAAGCCTTTTAGTCCATTGTTTTAAAAATCCATTGTCGCCTTTTATTTGCTCCTTTAAAAGGTCATTCATCCTTACTATAAGGGCTGCACTGGTGGGGTTATAGGGTAAATGGAAAGTTCAAGCAATATCTTGGTTTATTGCCCATGACTGTGTGAGGTGACTAGCAAATGGAGTTCTTCGGTCACTGTCAATTTGGGCTGGCATGCTGTATAGGGCACTTACTTTTTCTAAGCGGTGAATAGTGGCCCCCTGGTTGGGCTTTCCTACTGGGGAGGCCAACAAGAGACCCATGGTGGTGTCTGCATCAGTGAAAGCATACCTTGCTTCTTCTGAGAGTGAGAGGGGACCAATGTAATCCACCTGCCATCATGTTACTAGGGTCTGTGCTCAGCCAATATGTCCCATCTGGTGAGGTAATCACCACAGTCACTGAAGTGAGCACAATGGACATTCATGGGTGATATCCACAAGCTGCTGGTGAGTGACAGGCAATGGGAACTGCTGGGCTAAGTGCCACAGGGTCTGTTAACCATGATGTCTGCTTTTCTTGTGGAGCCCTTCTGCTGCTTCTCTGGTCTCAGTGGTATGACTCTGGACTTTTGCGAGGGCATCTACCTCAACATTCCTGATGGGGGTGTTAGAGGAGTGGGCAGGGACGTGATAGACAGTTACTTGTCGTCGTTGGCATGTGTCCCAGATGTCCTTCCATAGATATCTCCCCCACAGAGAGAGGCCTATGACAGTCCATTTTTCCTGTTTCCAAGTCGCCATCCAGGTGGTAAGGCCTTTGTAGACTGCCCAACTATCAGTACAAAGTGTTAATGCATTCCTGGGCTCATGTACTATAACCATCTACGTGGCTCTTAATTCAAACCATTGACTGCTTTGCATCATGCCCATTTCCCACCAAATAGTGTCAATGCTGGGCTGCACAGCCACAGCCATCCACATGGGAGGCTGTTCACTAGTCGAACCATCTGTGTACCATGCATTCTCTGGGACTGTTTCTGTACCTTCCTTAGTGAGTACTTTAACAGCCACCTTGGTGGTTGTAATTTAGACCAAAGAGTCTTCCATGTAAGACACTGAGCCTAGGATCTCATGCATTTCAGTACTTAAAGGGCTAGTGTTGAAGACAATGAGCTGCAGCAGGTAAGCTTTCCACTTTGTTAAGGTACTTAATTGCACACTGCCTGAGCAAGGTTTGTTCCCAGTATCTGTGATCCATCCCTGAGTAGGGATGACAGTCTTCAGAATGATCAGATACTTTTGGATTAAATCTTCCACTTACAACAAGGCTTGGTATGCTGCACATACTTGTTTCTCTAAGTGGCTATGTCATAATTCAGCCCCTTTCCACAATTGTGACCAAAACCCAAAGGGTACTTGCTTAAAATGTTGCCTTTGCCTCAAACTCCAGCCAAAGCTAATATCGGTGCTGGCCACATTGAATTCACTGGGTAAGTCAGGGTCTACCCTCCTTAGTGCTTGAGCCTGTGCAACTGTCCTCTTTGCTTCAAAAGCAGCCTGCCTGTGGTCCTCCCATTCCCATACATGACCTTTTCTGATTAGTATATACAATGGTTTCAGTATTTGAGCTAAATGAGGTATGAGCAGTCTCCAGTACCCCCAACAACTCCAGAAAGGCCATTAATTGTTTTGGAGTTTGTGGTGTGGGAAAATGTTGTACTTTATCAATTACAACACAGGGTATAGCTTTTGTCTTACCAGACCAAACAACACCCAAGAATTTTACAGAGCAGCCAGGGCCTTGCAGCTTGTCCTAATTGATTGCCTGTCCCCACCTTTCAAGATAAGATAGTACCATCTCTGATGCTTCCTTTAATACTGAAAGATTTTAATATTGGTTAACATATCATCAATATAATGAAATAGGATTACAGCCACAGGTTTCTTCCACGTGGCCAGATCCTTTGCCATGAGGCTGTGACAGATGATCAGGCTATGCATATAGCCTTGGGGAAGCACTGTAAAAGTCCATTGTTGGCCTTCCCACATGAAGGTCCATGCAGGCTGGCTTGACTTGTCTAAGGAGATACTAAAGAAAGCATTAGCAAGACCTAAAACAAAGTGACAGTGACATAACTGGATACTAATTTCTTGAAATAAGCTAGCAATGTTTGGGACCGCTGCGTACAGTGGTGGTATCCATGATAATTTACTGTTATGTGCCATGTTCCATCAGGCTTTCCTACTGGCCATACAGGACTATTGAAGGGACTATGGGTAGTTATTATTATCCCTTCTCTTTCTAATTTCTTAATTGTAACAGTAATTTCCTGGTGCCCTCCTGGGAGTTTGTACTGTTTGGTTGCCACAATTTTGGGGGGCAAGAGCACCTTCACTGGGGACCATTAAGCTTGTTCCCTTAGCATCACCTTTATCATTCTGCATCAGAGGCAGAGTTCTCCTACAGTAGTCTGTAATGTGACATTCTGTAGAATGTCAATTCCTAAAATAAATTTGGGTATAAGGGAAATATACACCATATACCTTTGGGGAGGTAATTGTCCAATTTGTAAAACTAAATTTTGTTGCTTAGCATAAATTGTTCCCCGCCCCCCCACCCTCCAGCCATGTATAGCCAGCACTGGTTCATGAAATCATGCTACTTTGCCATGAATTAAAGTACATTCACCTCCTGTGTCTACTAAGGCCAACACGCTTTGCTGATTATTAGGGAACCAATAAACAGTTGACTCTACATGTAGCTTCCAATCCTTAGGGTCCTCAGTTATCGTTCTCACCTAGGGATCTTGGCCTCTCCCCTATGGTAGGGGAAAGGGTGCCTGCCAGTCTTCGCTGGGGGAGTGGAAGGTTGCCTCTCACCATTCTGAGGGTGCAATTTTGTAAATCTCTTGTCCTTAGGGAGCTTGTTCCAAAGTTTCACTATAACAGTGGGCTGCCTGTCTACTGTTTCTAGCTCAGTGCCTGTGACAATAAGATCTACCTGCATTTGCTTGAGCAACACATGATTAGGACCATCATGTCCTCAGGATGCTTTCCCTGCCGCCTGACTCCAGGCCCCTTTCTCTGCAACCTTTCCAATTACCCTAAGTCTGCTATAGCCTGTGCAGCTCATGACACAGGTTGCCCCGCTAGGGGGCTCAGGATTGACACCAGATGTCTATAATAATGGTTAGGAGCAGTATGCAGCAGAGTATCTTTCATTCCTGCAGTGAAAGCTTTGGTGTCAGGTCCCACGAAATTGGCAGCATAAATAGTATGTTTCCTCCCCAATCCCCATAAAACATCCAGTTATTCTTCCATGGATTGCCAATGAGGGGTGGCATGGGGTATATCCCCTTCATTAGACCATGCAGCCTTGCATCCATCAACTAGCCATACCAATAGCAATGCTGTTTCTGTTTCACTAGAGGTGGTATACAAACATTGACTTAGAGAAGGGTGAGTGGTAATAGATGTCAATTTACTCATTTCCACCCCAGATAGTACAACTCTTTCCACTCCAGTGTCCCATAATCTTAGAAGCCAGTTAGGCAGAGACACTCTAGATCTCTGCCAGTAACTTTGCCCCAAACCGCCCACCTCAGCAGTGGTATAATCCCTCATGGTTAGATGTAACTTTTGCTCGGGGTGTCAGAAATGTTGGACGTCAGGGGATTGGTACTGTAACACCTTCCACTTCTGCTGTATTACAGGGCGCACACTTGGGGGTTCCTCATCTTCTTCTACTTCCAATTTCTCCTCTTTCTCCTCATCTGAGGAGGAGCTCATAGGATCCTACATCCAGGGGTAGTTAATATCCTCCAGACCTGGACTCGAGGCAGCCTACAGCCTCTAGCTCAAGCATATCTACAAGCCAGGGTTTCTAACTGATCATCAACTCGGCACAGGCGATCAGTTAAAGAATAGTTTATCTCTGTCTGTGCCATGTGTATATCCCTTTTAGCTTTAACTTTTTTTCTAAGAGGCGCGTAGAGGCTTTTGATACTTGTTCTGCCTCGGTAGCCATCTGCAAGGCTTCTAACAGGGGCCATGCTATAGCTGCCACTACTTGGCAGTCTCCCTTCTTCTTATTTAAGTGCAGTTGCTCTGCTACCTATTGTAGCACAGCCAGTATACCTGACAGAGTTTTTAGGGCTCCCTCTACTCTCTTGGAAGTCCCCTTTTCTCCAGGAGGGCAGCCACCCCTCCCCATATGAATGTTATAGGCCAACCCAGGATTTCTCCCACTGATTCTCCTTTCCCTGAGCTCATACCTTCTACTGCCAGTGGTCCTTCAGTCTCCTGGCTCATGGCTCGTCAATTGTTCCAACCCAACTCCTGAAGGGCACAAGTTGGGGCAGCCACGAGACCAAAGAACACACCACGCACTGAATCAGACATAAGCATTATTTGGACTTAGAAACAGGAGAGAGTCTCCAGTGTCAGCAGTCCAGAGAATGAAAGTAGAGCTCCGCAAAGAGGTGGGAAAATGAGGGGTAATATAAAGGTTTTTGGAACAGAAACATTCCATAGCATATGAGAACAGAGTTTCTGCTAGGACCCAGTGATGTGCACATCTGGGGTCTTGTGATATTTTCACTATGTATGCAAGAATGAAATTTACAACTCTGAGGAGATTGTGATTTAATATACCATATATACATTATTTCCCCTCCAGGGAGGGGTGTTAGCCTTTAACTTATGTCCAGGTCATGTAGGCAGTTACGTGCTGTGGGCTTAGGGTGAGCCCAGGCCCTGGGTCCCCACACCATCTATGAACTAGAAAAAAGGTACATCACTATTGCAAGGTAGTAAGAATGTGGAGAAGCATGGGAAAGATACAGTTAATATAACCTATGGACTATGGTTAACAGCAATACTATAATATTCTTGCATCAGTGCCAAAGATGTACTGTATTAATAATAGAGGGATATGGGAAAAAATATACCAAATGTATGCTATAGACCACAGTAGTAATAGTCTGATGATATTATCTCATAATCTGTAACAAATGTTCCATAACAACGTAGTGTGTTGGTAGAGGGGTGTTGTATGGGAATTCCACATATGAACATGATTGTTTTGTAAGTTTACAACTTCTCTAATAAAAATATTTTTTAAAAAAGAAAAAATATGTCCACTTTTCTGCATATATGTTGTACTTAGATAAAATGTTTAGAAAAACTGCTAATAGGATACTTTCTTAACATGACTCTCACCAGTCAAGTTGCATGCATACTCACATTGAAAGACATTTTTTCCTCAAACAGGCTTATCCCAGCAACAGATTCGAAATTACACTGGTAAAAAAAAAAAAAAAAAAAAAAAAAACACATGTGAATTCATAAAAAGGAAAGATCATGCAAAATGTATTCTGTAAGGAAACCATAATATTAAAAAGACAACTTTAAAGGTAATGCAGCAAGGGATATGAAAAGACAATTCATAGGAGAGAAATATAAATACATATGACCAGAAAACATATAAAAGATGCCCATTCTCATGAAATAATCTGGAAAATACAGGTTAAAATACTAGAGATATACTAATTTTCACCCACTCATTTGGAAAAAAAAGTTTGAAAATACTGAATGTTGGCAAGAATGTGGGGAAAGTGGGAAACTCCCCACACTGTTGATCTGAGTGTAAATTGGTTAAATTCCTGTGATAAGCAATTTGGCAATGTCTAGTCAGTTTGAAGATACACATACTCTGTGATGTAGCAATTTCAGATATAGGAGACATGTTTATAGACTAATAGGAGGCAATTGTCAGAATATTAACTATAGCATTGTCTTTAATAGAAAATAATGGAAGCAAACTAAATATCTATGGGAATGCAAATACATAAGTAAACTATGCTATATTCATGTAATGAAATAGTATGTAGCAGTAAATTTAATGTAGTTCTATATGTAACAGTATCAACATGAATAAATCTAATTGCAAATTGCAGAAAATTGCACACAATGTGATATAATTCATTATAATACAAAGATCACAAGAAAAAAATTCATTTAACAATCTTCATTCATAGCCCTGTCCTAGTTACTTAGTATCAGTGAATAAAACAGAGATCTCTGCCCTTGTGGGCCTTTGATTTTAATGAAACAATAAGCAGCATAATAGATAAATAAAGTGTGTCATGTTTTAGGTGGGTGATAAAGGAAAAGCAGAGCAGGATAAGGGGGATAAGGAGAACAGACATGGACAGGCTGCTGTATTAAATAGGATGATATAGATATCAGATACCTTGGAAAAGAGCACTCTGGCCAGAGGTAAAAGACATTGCAAAGATCCTCTGTCAACGGTGAGTCTGGCTTATTTGAAGAACAGCAAGGAGGCCATAGGTGGGATAGAGCAAGTGAGGAAGAGAGCTGGGATAGAGAGAGTGAGGAAGAGAGCAGATGGTGAGGTCAGAGATATAATGGGGATCCAGAAAATGTAGGTACTTTGGCTCCCACTCTAAGTGGAATGAAGTGTCTGTAGGATTTTTTGCAGAGAAGTGCCATGATGTGATTTTTATATTAAAATGATCATGTTAGTGTTTGTGTTGAGAATATACCATAGAGGGGCAAGGGTGGAAGAAGAGAGACCTGTTATAAGGCTATTTCAGTTATTCAGATGAGAGATGATGGTGGAGTAGTAGACGTTCTTAAAAATGTAAATGGTGAGAAGCGGTTGAATTTTGGATGCTTTTGAGATAGAGCCAAAATGATTTCCTTATTGATTGGCTGTGTAGTGGGAAAGAAAGGGAGGGATTGAGGATGCGAACAAGACAATGAAGGTCACATTCAGGGAATTGGTTGAGGATATAGAGAAATTACTGAAGACCCATTGCATTTCAGAAGTAGAGTAGGGGTGAGAGAAGGGAACTAAAGAGAAGTGTGTGTACACAGCTTTATGGACGTTAGAATGCAGGAGTTGAGGGGTGTCTTGAGGATCTTGAGGTTCTTGTGGTGACTGGCACAAATGGGGATAAGTATCATCACCAGATGAATTCTGATGGATTCAAGGCAGATAAGGTGACAAGGTTTTGAATGTTGGGGTAGGGAGAGGTGGGTATCTGGGGCTTCTTGTCGACCCCTGGTGATGAGGCAAGTGCAGTTTGAACCCTACGCATTGGTTCAAACAACACTTCATTTTGCTCCAGGAAACAGAGATCATGTATATCTGTAATGAGAGAAAAAAGGGTTAGAAGGCGATACATCATTTACAGGACAGGTCTACCCCTCCGGAAATGGAAAGGTGAATGGAAATGGAGTGAGGGTCAAGGAAACCTCAATTTTGTTTTGTAATGTTTTCATTTCTAAAAAAAGTAAATATAACTAAATGTTAAGGTTCAAATCTGAGTGGTAGAAATACTGGTGTTTATCATATTTAATGCCTGGGACATTATACTCAATGAACATTATTTGTTGAATGAGTGGGCCTTTGTATTATAAAGTTTCTCCAAAAAGCATACAAAACTCTCAAACCAACACAAAGTGCTACAGGATCATAGAAAAGGGAATGGGGTGAGGTGGAGGTGAAATAAGGGGAAGGCTTGAGAAATCCTTGTGGAGATGTGTGATTCCTGATCTGTGTAGATCTATACCATCATAAACAAACCTTTGGGAAAATATGGGGTGCAAGCTGAAAATATAGTCCTACCTCCATTTTAAGCGTCTGGGTGAGTATCCAGAAAAATGACCTTGAACATCTAGTCCTTTCAAGTTACTACCAGATCCTCAGTTTTCTTCCCTAACAATAGACACTGGGTGGTGCTGCAGTCAAAAACTTCTGCTCTGGGAAGCGGCTGTGGCTCAATCAGTAGGGCTCCCGTTTACCATATGGGAGGCCCCGGTTCGGTTCCCGGGGCCTCCTGGTGAAGGCAAGCCCGCCCGCACGGCGTGGTTAGCTGACCCAGCGAGCACAAGCAACAAGGGGGGGATAAATGAATAAATAAATAAAAAATCTTTAAAAAAACAAACAAACAAACAAAAAAAAACTTCCGCTCTAACATGGATTTATCACCGCAATTTACAGTCCTGTATTTATCCAGTGTCTATTGTGGGCCAAGCAAAGCGCTAGGGATTGCGAATATAAAGATGAAGAGCCTCGTTTAGACATTCCTCTGGTTGTCCTAAGCTGACTGCTATCATGTCCGGTGGCTGAGAATATTGAAAACGTGACTTTTACATAGGAAAGCATCACTGTCACAGAAATGTCCAGCTGTGGGGGTGAATGACCCTGAACCACCCACCCTCGCCACAAACATCCCTCCTTCACGACCAGACAACGCTGAGCATCGCTTCCAAACCAACTGCTGGGTCATCACTGTGTACTTCCACTCCTACGGCTATAACGAGCCAAGAGAGCCAGACTCCGGCTCACTCAGCTTGGATTTCAGAGTTTGTAGACATTCAAAGCTAACTGGGCAGGATATCTCTGCTTACTGCGGAGAATACTATTATGGTGGACCGCAAGTATGTGCCAGGGCCCTAAAGCAGTGGGGTGGTGGGTGGGGTAGGGGAGGGGCTCCCGCGATCCCTCTCGGCCATTCAGAAAGCTGGAGCGGGGTGCAGGAGGCGGGACCTGGCAGACGTCGTCAAGCACGGTTGCCAGGGTGAGGTCTTAAGGAGAGCGGACACTGTGGGAGGAGGCCCGCAAGGCTAAAGCGGAGGTCGGGCGGGGAGGCGAGCCTGCCGTCCCTCGGCCAATCACAGAGGGCGGGGCGCGGGGCCTGCCCTGGGGTTATAGCTGCAGGGCTCTGCGCGGGAACGCTAACCTTGCCGAGTGAGGAGCTGTTGGCGACCCGAGGTTGTCTGTTAACAGGTCTTTGAGCCTTCAGGTGAGGACGAGCGGCCCTCCCGGGAGCCGGAGGGCGCGAGGGCGCCGGTGCTGCGGGCGGGGCGTGTCGGGCCTTCACACTTTGGAGCGGCCGCGGTCGGGGCGGCGTTGCGAATGTGCGCCGCCGCGGGGCGAGTCTGCGCCTTTGTCTTCCCACGGCGCCTTCGGCCGGAAGCCGAATCCCGGGTGCCAGCCCTGGAAGGCCGAGGGAGAGGACCCAGCCACCGCAACTGCAGCTTCGAGGCTGCGAGGACGAGGAGATTGGGGGCCGCCCCTCGCCCCACTTCTCCTCGGTGGCATTAGACTGAGCGTCGACAGAGATAGTCATTAAAAGATGTAAGCAAACTGCTCCCGAGAATCTGTGCACCAGCTCTGTTTGGAATTAACGGTTAGCCCTGGTTTCCTTAGCCTTGGAGATTGGCGTCTGATCTGCTCGGTAGAGGAGGGTTTTAGGGCGACCTCGACTGGATGGAAGCATATCCGGGACTCTGGCCGATTGGGGGCCTCCAGTCTACTCCGGGCCCTGGACATGTCTTAGCCCGCCGCGGGGGGTGGGGTGGGGGGCAAGCACGCGCAGGGGAGCGCTGCTTTCTGGTTTCCAGGGTCTCCTGTTGTCTCTTCGGGACAAACCCGAATGTTCCCAGGGCACCAGGCATTTCATCACGTCCACAGCCACGCACCTCTGAGCCTCATCTCCTTGCCTCTCCCTTTGGGCAGAAAAAATGGTAAAGTAAGACTCAACTCTGGTGTGTCCATTCTGCTTAAAGTCCTGGGTCTGATCATAATTAGCTGTCCATGTGCCACCAGTAGCTGTTGTGAGATTAAATTATGACCTGATTAAATCCCTTCCCTCTCTTACTGTCGTATTATAGCTCTTTTAATCTACTATCTTTGGATAGGTAAAATGGGAAGAAACTGTACAACTTATGCCACACTTTTTGTGTGCTGCTTCCTACCCCCCAAGTAAAAAACGCCCAGAAAAGTAATTGAGTAGAAAGTGAAGGTGCTCAAATAGGGCTGTCTCCTGTCACAAAATCACTAACTGGTTAAACCCAGTCCTTATTTTTCTTTTCTATCCCTATCTGCTCTTGTGCTTTTATCACCTCCATTTTACTTTTGTTGTGATTTTAAGAGAGTCGGACATATTGGCTCCTGGTTTCTAAAGCATGTTAGTTTCTTGTTCATCCTGATCCAAAGGCAGTTACTACCTATTAGAAGTGGAGTGATGTTGTGGAACTGAAAGTATTCTAATAAAAACCTGACTTTTCTAAGATCTGTGGCTATTTTCTTCTGGAAAATCAGCAGGTAGAATACACACTGATAGCAAGTGTGAAAATTTTTGGCTGGGACTCCTTAGTCTGACAATAGTTATGCCAATTAAGCTTTTTTAAAAAAAATGTTTTATTTTCTTTCTTTTAGGCAAGATGAGTGATAAGCCAGACTTGTCTGAAGTGGAGAAGTTCGACAGGTCAAAACTGAAGAAAACCAACACTGAAGAAAAAAATACTCTCCCCTCGAAGGAAAGTAAGTCAAGGGGGTTTCCTAATGAATACAAACACTGGTGAAAGTTTATAAATTCAGTAAATAAGCTCTTCTAAGTAAACTTTGACACAATATAAGCAATAATTAGAGTACACCTGTATTTAATGAAATAGTTAAAAATATTAAATTGTCTTCTTACTTAGGTTATTTAAGTGATTCTCACATAATAGGCCCTAGTGGTAATAGGGGAATAAGAACTAGTTTCTTCTTGGAAAATTCCTAAAAACCACATTAAAACCAATTTTGAATTGGATTTAGAACGAGAAAAATCTCAGTTTTGTCCACTTTATGGTGGTTTATAATTTTTCTGCATGTGGCGATTTGGGTTCACAATCTGATCCCTAAAGAATGAGGTAAACTTTGTAGTTTTGGCATCCTCTGCCTGACAATAACATAAGATGGAAGAGCAAGTTTAGATCTTGGTTATACTCAAGGCTCCCAGACTCAGGAGATCAGTTTTGCTTTCTGGGGTTACAGCCTTCTAGGAAAGTTTATTCACACAAGCTAAGGGTACTTTTTGTCATGTCACTGTTATTTGAGGGCTCCAAAGTTAGTTAAAATTGCCTGAAAATATATAATTTCTTAATTGAATAATGATAGATAAATCTAAAGAAAAGGCTTTACTTCTCAGTCTCAGAATAATCTATGGAAAAAGTGGTAACAGCATAAATCTACCTCTCATAGGGAAAATAAAAAACAGTTGATACAGATTCTAATGAATGATCAGGTTATTAACATGCACACATACAAACATACACTGTGATGATTTGTGGTCAGTGCCTTGGCATTCTAATTTTAAAGAATATATGGCAGCCTTCTATGGCTTGGCAAAGAGCTCTTTTCAAAGAAACTGAACCTTATCATAGGAAAACACCCTCTTGATGAATTTTTTGTTCTTGTTCTTTTCCCCCAGTTATCCAGCAGGAGAAAGAATGTGTCCAAACATCCTAAAATGGGGATCTCCTCACAAGAGCAAATTTCAGCATTACCTGACTGTCTTGGTTATGGGCTTGTTAATGGGCTTGTAAGCTTATGTGTTTGTAGAGATTTTAGGCATTTTCTTATGTCTTCTTACTCATATTCCCTAAGACTGGGTCAGTGAATGCTCCATTACCTTTGTTTTAAAACTTCCCATTGATGTGTAAATTCCAGATAGCCAATGCTGTCAACAATCTCACCATTGATGACATTTGTGTATGTCATCCTTGCACTCTCTGCAAGATAATCCACTTTTAACCTTCTCCAATGGGTATCACCATTGTTCCCTAATAGTCATGAAATTGCATGCTTTTGTAGTTTGTCACAGTCTATTTCCATTTCTAATGTAACAATAAAATACTAATTATAATCACTATCTTGAGGCTTTTGTGTTTCATTCTTGGGGGTCTTCTACTTTTTTTTTTTTTTTTTTTTTTTGGTCCTCTACTTTTTTAATGTAATTTTTTTAAAATTAGAAAAGTTGTAGGTTTACAGAAAATACAGAATTCCAATATACCCCTCCCCATTATTAAAACCTTGTATTAGTGTGGTCCTTTGTTACAATCGATGAAAGAATGTTATTAGAATTGAACTATTAACCATATTCCAGAGTTTACATTAGTGTTCATGGTTTGAGTTGTACAGGCCAATGTTTTTTTTTTTAATGTACTATAGTAACATATAAATGAAAAATTTCCCCTTTTAACCACATTCAAATATATACTTCGGTGCTGTTAATTACATTCACAATGTTGTGCAACCATCACCACCTTCCATTACTAAAACTTCCATCACCCCAAACAGAAATTCTGTACCAATTAAGCATTAATTCCCCATTTGCTACCCCCACTCCTGCTCTTGTAACCTGTATTCTAGTTTCTGACTATGAATGTGCTTATTCTAATTTCATATCAGTGAGATCATACAATATTTGTCCTTTAGCCTGGCTTATTTCATTCAACATGATGTCGTCAAGGTTCATACATGTCATCTTATCAGAACTTCATTCCTTTTTATGGCTGGAAAAGATTCCATTATATTTATATACCATCTTTTGTTTATCCACACATTTGATAATGGACACTTGGATTTCTTCCCTCTTTTGTCAATTGTGAATAATGCCACTAGGAATACTGGTGTGAAAATATGTGATTGGGTTCTTCCTTTCAATTCTTTTGGGTATATACCTAGAAGGGAGGTTGTCAGGTCATATAGTAATTCTATATTTAACTTCCTGAGGAACTGCCAAATTGTCTTCCACAGTGGTTGCACCATTTTACATTTCCTCCCACAATGAATGATTGTTCCTATTTTTCCACATTCCCTCCAATGCTTGTTATTTTCTGCTTATTTAATAAATTTCTACTGTGAAAAGCCAACTGTTTTGTGGTATCTGCATAATGGAAACTTTACCAAACTAGAATAGTTAGTATATCTTCTTTTGAGAAATGTATATTCAGGACTTTTGCCTTTTCTTCAGTTGGAATGTTTGTCATTTTATTGTTGTTGTTAAGTTCAAGGATTTCTTTATATATTCTGAATGTTAAACCCTTATCGAATATGTGGTTTCCAAATATTTTTCCCATTCTGTAGGTTATGTTTTTACTTTCATGATGAAGTCCTTTGATGCAGAAAAGTTTTTCATATTGATGAATTCCCATTTATCTATCTTTTCTTTTGTTGCTCATGGTTTAGGTGTAAAGAATTAGAAATCATTGCTTAACACAAGGTCCTAAAGATTTTTCCCTATGTTTTCCTCTAGGAGTTTTTAGTTTAGTTTTAGACCTTGTATTTATGCATTTGATCAATTTTGTGCTGATTTTTGTATATGATGTGAAGTAAAGGTCCTTATTCATTCTTTTTCATATAGATATCCAGTTTTCCCAGCACCATTTGTTGAAGAGATTTTTTTCCCCATTGAGTGGGCTTGGCACCCTTGTCAAAGATAAATTGATAAATTTTTGTACTGAACAGAATTTACCCTTTTATGAACTAAGCATTTTTGGTGTTCAGAGTAAACACAAGGAGTACATATAAATGGACATGTCCTAATTCTTGCTTTTAAACAATGCTTTTATCACTTTAAATTTAGTTTTATAGATCACCTATAATCCAACCAATTAGAAGTGTTATCATTTGGTTGTATTACCATCCTGAGTCTGATCTATTAGTATACCTATCTTTTCCTACAAAGAAGGGATTATGTTGTGCATACATATTTGCAAGCTCAAGTCTTATCGATCTCCCCATTCTAAGGGCTGACATCTTTAAATACCCACTAGGTTTACAGGAAGTGGAAGCTTCTTGCTATATCCTCTGTCATATCATAAACCTCAAGTGGCAGTGAGGTGACACAATCACAAGGCTTATTTGAGCCTTGGAAGTGATCATGTTGGTCACCAATACCTTACTACCTGCCTGAAACCACTGTTTAACAGAGTCACTCAGCCCCTTCCACTGGCATGCTGTTTACACTGTGCCCAAACCTGCCTCCCTGTAGCTCCTATCCAATTGTCCTAGGACTGCACGCTAGAGCCCCACACAGTGTATGTAATCTGTTCTCCAGTATTTGAAGTCGTTTGTGTGCCTAATTCCTGTACCTCCAAGTCTTCTCCAGCTGAAACTTCTCAGGTTCTTTGGACCCAAGTTACATGGATGGGGAACCTTCCTGGTTGCACTCTAGATGTGCTCAAGTTTGCTCACTATTGGATCTCTTTGGATCCTGATTCTGTCATCCAACACAGTTGCTGTCCTTTCAGTGTTGCCGTTCAAAAATTAAATTTGATAAAGATGCTCTACATTTATGATGGAGTCACCAACCTCTGCATTTGCACTTTAATCCAGACAAGATGAGGCCCATTTGAATGGGCCTAAAGAACAGGGCAAATGCTGTCAGGTGAGCTGGGGGTGAACAGTAGCCCCCAGTGTTCAAGTACATCTGGTAACCATTCTTTTCATTAAAGTATTGATTCCACCCTGAACCATGTAAGTGTGAAACTGAGTGGGAGCAAATGAGAGGTGGGAGGTGGAAGATACATAGCTACCAAGTGAATATCTATACAGATAGGAGATGGGAAAATTAATTTCTCACCTGGAGTATTGCCCTACATTTCTTAAATACATAATGTGGGGGTGCTCTTCTAGTCACTAGGTTAACTTTCCAACCTGGGTGAGTTTTTTTTTTTTTATTTCCAATAAGCCCACTGTAAGCAGGGATTGAAAGTGGATCCTGAATCCATTTATTAATTGCAAAACTAACAGCACTAAGTCCTTGTAGCAGCTACATTTATGGGGAAAAGAAAAAGGAAATTTGATGGCAGAGCCTAGAGCAGAAATAGAACATGCTGCATGGCAGAGCTGCATTTAGTAAGTGAAGAAACAAGTCCAGAGAGAAAAAGAAATGTTTTCGAGGTCACACGGGAGAAGTTGCCACTCCATTAGTAAAGGGAGTAGCTTAGGACGATGCACAGGGCTTCACTCAGGTGCAAAGATTATTTGCGAATACATCCAGGAGAACTTGTCAAAGTGTGGCCCCTGAGCCAGGAGAATCAGAATCACCCTAGGTGATTAGTACATAGTCCTGGGGTTCAGCCCCAGAGATTCAAATTCAGTCAGGCCAAGAGATGTTCTCCTGTCATAGACATACGAAGTGATGGCATGTATATTAATACTTTTCTCCTTTTATGATGTGTGGCTTTATCTTTTGTTTCCACTATCTTCAGGGTTTCTCTCATTTAGAATGCTTCTTTCCTGGAACTCGGTATTACTGATGTTGTGAGTGGAAACAGATGGGTTAATGTGTCCATAGGACTTTTATTTTAGATCATTGGTTCTCCAAGTGTGGTTCCTGGGCCAGCAGCATCAGCAGCACCTGGAAACTTGTTAGATATGCATATTCTTAGGCCCCACTCCAGACCTAAGGAGTCCGAAACTGGATGAGGGGCCCAGGAATCCGTTTTAGCATGCCCTCCAGGCGATCCTGATGCATACTCAAGTATAAGAACCATTGTAAATGGTAAATAAATAGTTTACCACTGAAAACATTTTCAGGACTGGGCTGTAATAGCTAGCCAAGAGAGACACTTGGGGGAAGTGAAAGGCATTTCTTCAATTCAGCAGGCATTTGTCCAGAGCCTGTTATGGCTAGGGGGCAGTATAGGGAATACGAAGATGAGTAAGAGAAAGTTCTTGTCCTCCAGGGACTTACAGCCTCACAGAAAGAATAAGGTAAGAATGCAGATGGTTGACTCTGTGACCAAATAGACAGTGTGAATTGTCCCAGGAAAAGTGGATACTGGGGAGCAGATGTAGCTCAAGTAGTTTAGAGCCTGCTTCCCATGTACGAGGTCCCAGGTTCAATCTCTGGTACCTCATAAAACAAAAAAGTGGATACAAAGGAGGGAGAGCCACATCTGGGTATGTGCATTCAGCTTTTGCAGCCTCTTGTGTTGTAACAGTCTCCTGCTCCTGCAAGGTGCACTGACCTACAATGATCCATGGGCAGAGTAGCCTTGTTAGAGTTGGAAATTCAAGTAAAAAATAATAAACTCTGCTTAGTATGTCATAGGAGGGAAAATGTGTCTTGCACACACTCCAGCCATCACGCATTTTTATGCAGTTAGATTTTGAAGCTCGAGTGTAATTTCAAAGAGGCTGGATCTGTAAGGAGAAAAGCAATTGGTAAGCAAAGAACTAGTGGGGGCAGGGATAAGTGTGGGGGAGAATAGGAAGGGACTGCAGTATTATTAATTGTTATTATTATTGCCACGTGGACAAAGAGAATGCAAAGGGCCCCTTCTCTGGTCTCTGCTTTGCATCAGGGTAGATTATGTAGTCCTGTCTTTTGACTCAAGCCCTGAACTTTCCACTTGCTTCAGTAGGTTTTGTTAGATGAGGATTGCCCATGGATGTGGAGACGACTTCTTGGCACATGACTTCCCAGAGGCCTGAACGTAATTCACTCTGGTCCAGTAGCCATCATTGCACACATGGCAGTTTAGGTCTACTTTTCTATGATACTAGACACAGCTTTGGAACAATGATTGGAATCCAGAGTCTCCTTCCCTCAGCCCCAGCTCTGACTGTGTCTGCACATGGTGAGTTAGGTTGTGGCTCAGCTCATGTTCCTGTGGTCTGCCTTTGTAATAGCAACTCCCACAGGCTAAGTGGTTGTCTTCTCATCTACAACCTTTGCAAAGGTAGCAAAATCACTAGGCAGTGATTTCACACATTTGTCCTGTCAGTGTACAAAGGGAGACATGACCTTAGTTGTCGAGGATAGAAAAGGGCAAAATGTCAGAAAGAAATCATATCATGGAAATTAATGAAAAGAGAAAGAGCAGCCAAATAGAATTTCATGCCCACTTCATCTTTGCAAAAGGTCAAAAATATCATTTATCATGACTTAAAAATCTTAATGAAACAGAATAGGTGTAGCTCAGTGTTTGAGCACCTGCTTCGCATGTACAAGGTCCTGGGTTCAATCCCTGGTACCTCCTAAAAAATCCTAATGAAATCGCACAGACCAGCGAGTTTTATAAACACTATAGAATTTAACTAATTTATATTCATACCTAACAAGAATATCTTGCCCCTGGTCTCTTAAACGTGTTGAAATATGCTTGCTTCTTGGCCTGGCAACTTCTTGCCTGTATGATCATGGGCAAGTGACCTAATCTTTTGTGGTTCAGTGTCTTCATCCATAAAAAAATTGATATAACACTTCACAGGGATGTTGTGAAAGGTAATTGAGGTATTCCATGTAAAGTGCTTAGCATAGAGTACAGTTGATGTTCAATAAATGGTGAGTTCCTTTAGTACTGTAGCAATGCCGGTTCTAAACAACACCAACCAACATGTGTCAGCTATAAGAGTGATAAGGAAAGGGGATGCAATAAACTTGCAAGGTCAAATGAAGTGTAAGTTCTGGTTCATTCAATATTCTCGTCAATAGAGAGGTGCCACAAAGACTACTAATGTTCAAAGTATTGTTATTTTCAGTAATGATAATTATAATTAAGCCCTCAATTTTACAATTGCACTGCACATTTTGTTCTCCCCAGTTATATCAAATGGTGAGGAAACATCTCTGAAGAGCCAGGTAAGGATGCTGACATAATTGTGTGCTCACTAATTAAAGGCAAAAGCATTGATTGATGGGATTATCAACACATCTGTTATATAACTGGATATTCTACAGGTGGGAACAGCATTCAGGTCTTTGGATCAATATGCAGGTGTAAAGAGCTAAATGGATCATCAAATAATTGCTGTTGTATCTCAACCAGAAATATTTCCCCTTTCCAGGATCCCTACCCTTTCCCTTACCAATTTGCAGCAGAGAATATGGGTCACAGTTTTGGAACAAGAAATGATTTTACATATGTTTGAGACAGCTATTGCAACTTGGAATTGAGCACAGAAAGTGTTGAACTTGCTAACTGCTACTCAGAAAGAACTTCTCCTGTGGTTGCATAAGCAAATCAGGTTCATTATATTCCTCTGAAGGAAGGCTGACCTGATGCATTTGCTTTTACCTCTCCAAGCTGATCACAATGCCTTCAAGGTAAAGATCAAACTATGAAAAGGCTTGCTGGAAAGGGGTCACCTGAAACTTATCTTCTTGGGTATCCAGCCTTGAATGAGCCATCACCATAGTCTGGCAGAAGAAAGTGTTCAAGTGTTTGGGCTCTGGACTCAGACTGACCTGAATTTGAATCCCTGCCTCATTTCCCAGCTGTGTTATCTTTGGACAAGTTATTTAGTGTCTCTGTGACTTTCTGCTTCCTCATTCAACACTTGAGGATAAAAGGAGTCTATACCACAAAGGGTTATTGGGAGGAGTCAATGAAATGAACAGACCAGAGGAAACACATGCTCCCATTCTCAGGGGTTTAACACTGGAGATCAGACAGCTTTGTAGAGAGAGGAAAGAAAAGTGCAGTGCAGGGGAGAAAGGCAAACACATCCAAGAGGGCCCAGAAAAATATGCAGACCGGCCATGCAATGCAACAGTGTTCTCATAGGGCATCATGGGGTCACTCTCCTATTCAATTCATTAATTCATTTACCTGTCCATTCAACAAAGAATTGAGAGTTACTATGCTTACAACTGATCTGATCACCCTGGGAAGTACAGAGTGGTAAATTGTGACATGTTTGAGAGTGGAAACAATGCTATTGAGAATTAGGCAGGGGCGACAGGCAAAGTAAGGACATATAGATACCCTGCTAGGGAAAAGCTCTGGGAATAGGAGAAACTGTAAATAGCCACTTTTTTAAAAGTTCCTAGGCACACATCCCCATTTCTCCTCTTCCCAAGTGACAGTCCATGATTAAAGAAGGAGTGTGATGATGGTTCAGGAAGCAGGACCAATAATCTTTTCACTGGCCACTGTATGGGCGAGGTGTTTGCATTTTCCTTATTTAACATGCTGGAGTTTATTTTGTCAGTCACATGTGCTTGAAAGTGAAAATAAAATAAGTTTGAGGAAAAAGAATGGAGGAGTCGTCACCGTAAGTCTCTTAATTTGTCACCATCATGATTTTAATTTGATGCAAGAGGCAGAAAATATGTCCACTACCAGCTCTATATTCCTTTTCTTAAAACTTCATGAATAAAAGCAAGCAAATATGCAACAGGGAAAGAACCACACCAATGCCCTTCTCAATCTCTATGGC
Source organism: Tolypeutes matacus (assembly GCA_026826555.1). Classification (NCBI taxonomy): domain Eukaryota; kingdom Metazoa; phylum Chordata; class Mammalia; order Cingulata; family Chlamyphoridae; genus Tolypeutes; species Tolypeutes matacus. The sequence continues at coordinate 104,446 of JAKSZT010054491.1, read as the reverse complement.
AAAACATTACTCTAAGGATCGTATTGGCTCATTTCAGGCCAATGGCTATGGTTCAGGGGCTGTGTGCTCTTCATTAGCTGAACCAGTGGAGAGTGGGATGTGGACTGCATCACTTGGATGCATCCATCACCCAAGTGATGCATAATTACAGGTCATTAAGGTTTGTGGTTTAAAAATCAAAGATTATGTCCTGAAAAAGAACAGAATTGGGGGAATATGAATGAATTAGAATAGTAATGTCAGAGTCCAAGGAGTTTGCAAAATATTGTTTCTTGAAATTTTTTATTTAGCTGTTTTTGTGCTTTTATTTTTCCATTCAATTATGTATTAAAATGAATTCCTTAATAGGGATCATGTTAAAAAGAAGTTTAAAGGAGAGAGGGGTATTCTTATTCCATTAATAATGTTTTTCCTGGATTCATGTTTTTAATGTTATTTTTAGCAGTCCAGCCATTTCCTTATTTCATCTTTTCCATAATACACGGCATTAGAACATGATTGCTCATTAGGCCCTTTGCTCTTCATACACCCACTCAGCTAATTATCCGATGTATTAATTATCCCTCAGATATACTTGTTTCCCCTTCCTATCTCCAACATTGGGCCCTATTTTTCCTCTCTCCTTCCCAGATTTCATCTGTCTTGATCACCCCTGTACTCCCAGTCTTCATTTCACAGCCCAATTTTGGTGCACTTTTAATGTTGTTTTACTAATGCTTCTATTGGTTTCCTGGATTTTACACAGTTGTGTTCTTGATGGGTCCCAGTTTGTCCTTTTGTGTTCATAATGCAATACTACATCTGTTTGCTAATATTTCAAATGGGATTTTTGAATCCCCTTTTATAAATGTTACTGCTGAGGATTATTTTTAGCATGCTTTCTTCAATAGTATTTTTTTCATCATATTATATTTTCTTTAAATAAAAATGAACGTTTTTTTTCTCTTCATAATTTGGAACCATTTAGCAGTAGAATTAGCTATTCTTTAAAGTTCTGACAGGAAACACCCTTGGAAGCCTGGTCATTAGGATGGTATCTCATTGATTACCTCAATTTCTTCCATTTTTCTTAAAGTGCTTTTATGGCTTCAGTTTCTTTAATTTGCTTTTTATATTCACACATTCAAAAAAGTTTTTGAAGTTATTATCATAGATTCCTGAAAGTGTTACTGTAAGCATGAATATTGCCAATAAGAGGGCCCTCCTGATCAGGTGCTACAAAGGAGAAACACATCTCTCAGTGAGAAGGTGATTTATTGCGAGTGCACAAGCAAGGAACTGGGGGAATCTTCCCCAAATCATTTCAAAGTGAGAATGGGAGCTAGGGATTTTATAGGCAAAGGAGAGGGGTAAGGGAGAAGAAAAACAAGCGATGCCAGGGGTCTTGTGAAGAGGGTATGTGCAGTTTCTCAGTCCTGCGTTGTCTCAAGCATGTCAGCGGCTAACTTACTACAGTTTAGCAAGGTCTTCATGACTCCTTTTTCAGCCGACTGCTCGAGGATATCAAGCTTTTTGTCTCTGAGAAGAGTTACAGATTTACTGCGTACTCCTGATACCATTCTGTCTGATTTTGTATTGAGATGTCATATTATTCCTGCAAGCAAAACTGAGAAGGTCTGGATAATATCCTTCAGGGAGCTAAGTGCAAAGAGTAAACTTCTAAAATTAGATTAATAGAAAACTAGCTCAATTAGTGTATTAGAACTTTCAGAGCTGCTTAAGTGAAGACATTTTTAGTAAGCACATTTTGCAGCTATCAAAATGGATATCCTTTTAATTTAAAAAATATTTCCCTTTTATTGATTACCTTTCTCCCCCTAATGGGGCTATTAAAAATGTTAAAATTGCACCATAATTGGGCTGTGGAATGAAGACTGGGAGAACAGGGGTGATCAAGACAGATGAAATCTGGGAAGGAGAGAAGAAAAATAGAGCTCAATGGAGATTGAAAGGAGAAATGAGTATATCTGAGGGGGGAATTAGTATACCTGCTTATTAACTCAGTGGGTGTATGAGGAGCAAAGGGCCTAAAAACAATCAGGTTTTAATGCTGTGTTTTATGGAAAAGCTAAAATAAAGGAAATGGCTATACTGCTATAAATAAAATTAAAAGCATAAAGCAAGGGAAAACAGTTTTAACAAAATTTAAAAGAATAATCCATTTTAACCTCAACAAAATTAAGGAATTCTTTTTAATACATAACTAAAGGGGAAAAAACAGGATAGAAATGGTTACATAAAATATTCAAAAATTAAGGAACGATGTTCTCACCAAGCTCTCCAGACTTTGAAATTATTATTCTATTTCATTTAGATTTATTCGATTCTATTATTTTCCAGACTATAATCTTTCATTTTATAATGGACAAACTGTCATGACCTACAGTTATGCATCACTTGGATGTTGGGAGTGTAGTATGAGAGCATCCAAGGCCCAAAATGGACAGCCGAAAATGGTTTAGGAGTCATGAGAAACCCATACTATAACCTGTCCTTGCCTGTGTGCAGAAGAATTTCACTATGAGTAAGCATAGGAAAGACCCTAAATAATGTCTAGGGAAGCCACTCAGAAGGAAGGGATTTCTTTCCTATAGTTATAGTTTGATTTAATACTGAAAGAGCACTCAGAGCGAGCATTTATAAAGGTATATAATAGTAATAGCCCTTCCTTTCTTAAAGGTCCCCAATGATCCATCATAGTAAGAATAAAACCCAAAGTCCTTACCATAGCCTAAAAGGCCTTCTGTGATATAGCCCCTCCTATGACTCTGACTTAATTTCCTACCACTGTCCTCCTCATGCACACTGGCATCGAAGCAATTCCTTAAATGTGCCAAGCTTGTTCATACCTCAGGGCCTTTGGTTTTGCTGTTTCTTCTGCCTAGAATCCTCAGCTCCTATATCTTCCCACACTTGACTTCCTTTTGCTATTAAAGTGTCAAATCAAAGTCACTTTCTCAGAGAATCCTTTCCTGACCTCCCTACACTAGTCGTTCTCTGTCCCATTACCCAAATTTAATTACTTCCTAGCTTTTATTCATTGAGTGTAGCATCCCCTCTAGAATGTAAGCTCAATTAGAACCAGGATCTTGTCTGTCAGGTTCTCTGCTTTATCCCCTGTGAATATCACAGTGCCTGGAATATCATTGGTAAACCAATAAATATTTGTCAAATGAATGAATGGATGGGTGGATGGATGGATGGCATACATTAAACGCATGAATGCTAAGTTGTTATGAGTCAGGAAAAGTCTGGAGTGTGGGACGATGGGAGAGCAAGCTCAGGTGACTCTAAAGCAGTTTTGTTTTATCCCATGAAAACTGTTTTTGGAGAATTGGGCAGAAAGAAGCTGATCATTGAAGGAGTGCTGCTCCTTGGGTGTAAAAGTGTGGCAGATATTTGTTACGAAGTTCCACTTCTTCTTTAATAAGAGAATCCCAAATTTATTTGGGGCAGTACTGTGCCCAGTAAAAAGCCCCATTTTCAGCCCCTTGGTAGCTAGGTGTGGCCACATGACTAACTTTTACTCAATAAGATGAATGCAGAAGTGTTGTGTGGTAGTTCTAAGAAGGCAGCTAAAAGGAAGCTAAAATGCCCCCTATAATAACTCAGACCAAGATATTTCTCACATCTTTGGATAAAGGTTCTCAAATTTAACAGCTCATTAAAATCAACTGAGGAGCCATAAAAATACTGATGCCTGGCCACACCCCTAGAGATGCTGATTCATTTGGTCTGTGGTTGACTCTGGGCATCAGAGGGGATTCTAGTGGATAAACAGAGTTGAATACTCCAGCTCTAGGAGAATACTTTCTGCCTGTAGAGCAGAGTGCGAATGATGAATCCAGCATCACTAACAAGGCATTCCCCTACCCTCCTTCCATTGCTCGGGAATTTCCCACACTCTGCATCTCCCTCCTTCCTCTGCTCTAGCCAGGTGCCCACAGATGGACCCAGAGATCACTCCACCTCTTAGTCCTATTAAAAGATCCAAGATAAATCCTAATTTGAGACAATTTAAGCAGCCTCAGCCCAATTTTTGCCCTCTCGAACAAGAAAAATAACTCTGGAGGGGCCTCACATTCTCTCATTCTGCTGAGTAAGCTGAGCCACGGCAGCTCTCCTGAGCTACCTTCTGGCCTCTCATGTTGTTCCTACATGGTAGTTTCCCCTCCCTGCTGATGTGGGGGTCAGGTAATAGAGACCCTGTGCTTGAGCTTCCAGGCCTTAACCTATCCCCTGACTTTGATCTGTATAACTAGGTTTTTGTTTGGGTAGTACAGATTCTTGGTTCTGATAACTCCCCCAGGACAAAGAGAAATGGTTTTGTCATGGAAAACCAGTGGCTGTGCCAAGATGAGGGGAGATAATTAGGGGTCTTTGATCTCCTTCAGCTACTCCTTTGCTACCCAAATTAAACAAACTAGGCTTACCATGCATGCTGGTGTAGCTTTAGGATAAGTCTCCTAGCCACCCCTTCCAGCCTTAACCAAATTCCTTCTCCTGAATCCCTTCCCATATAGTAATTTGCAGGCTATCACTATGGAAAGCACATGGGCTTGGTTATCATATGAACCTGGGACCCAAACTTCAAATCTGTTATTTACTAGCTGTGTAAACTTGAAAATGTTATGCAGTTTCCCTCAGCTTCCTTCCCCTTATCTGTGAAATTATGTTAATGCTATCTATTTTGCATGATTGTTTTGAAAATAAGCAGAAGTAATAGTAATAAGGTACTATTAATATGATTACAGTTTTTTTCAAAAGGAAGCAAGAGGCAATGTATATGGGATCGCGTACATGCAAAGCAGGGCACTCAATCACTGAGCTACACCCGCTCCGCTTTTTTTTTTTTTTGCTTTTTGTTTTTAGGAGGTACCAGGGATTGAACCTGGGACCTCATATATGGGAAGCAGGTGCTAGTCTTGCTAATTGCTCATCCTCAGAGTTGAAGGTCTCTCCATGAATCCTGGCATACAGGGGCCCTGCGACCAGAGGATGACATAAGACACTGGCTGCTGCTCTGAGTTTCCCAGCCATTCATTTACAGAAATCTTGTGGTGATGATCTACCTGCCCAATGAATCTTCTGTCATCGAAGCCTCAGGTGAACAATCATGCCTGAGCTGTGAGTTGGGGTTTCTGTTCATTGGATGCTATGCCATGTCCATTTGCCATTCTCCCTTTTATACTGAATAACAGTTTTTATCTTTGAGTAGCAGCATGTGTGTGGTTTATATTTCCCATTCTATTCTAATATTTTACAGTAAGCATGTCTATCTTGCCCACTAGCCTGTGACCACATTGAGGGCGGGGAATGACTCCCATTCCTTTTCCTATCTCCAGTTCCTAGCACAGGTCATGAACAAAAGATCAGACTAGAAGCGATGTGAGGACGTTCTTACCTTGGGTAATTGGACAAGAAGAGAGTGAGTCAATGGCCCTCAGAAGTGATGGCTTGGATAGGCCAGCAGCATAACACCTAAAAACCTAACTTCCCACTCTCTGAACTCTGGTGGAAACATTTCTGGATTCAATTGACTGTAGGCAGCTGCTGCTTATTATACCTTAGATTTTTGCATTACTTTTTCACCCTAAAGTTTATTTTGTGATATTACATTTTAAGAAATTGTCCCTTCTATGATGTCCTGTGTCATTCTTCAGAAACAGGGTAGAAGAAAGAGGGGTTTCTTTTTTTTCCAAAGCAGGAGAGAAAACAGCATCTCAGAGAGTGTAGACAAATGACCTGAAGGTGAATAGTATAGGATTTCCAGATTTAGTAAATAAAAATACAGGACACCCAGTTAAATATAAATTGCAGATAAATAATTAATAACCTCATAGTATTAGGATATTCCATGCAATATTTGGGTCACATTCTAGAGAATAATTTTTGATTAACTGAAATACTTATAATTCAGATAAAAACCTGGGCATCCTGTATTTTATCTAGCAATCCCAGAATAGTAGGAAAAAGATGTAATTCTGAGGAAGCTAGGGTATCTGTCTCCAGATCTCATCCTGGCTCTACAACCTTCTTGTGGGGCCAGCTGGCCTCTCTGTGAGTAGGTAGCCTCAGTGCTCTCAGCTGCCCTGGCAAAAATTGAACCAAGGCCCTAAGAATCCATCCATTTAGCCTGTTCTGGTACCTTAGCAGAGAGGAGAGGGACTAGGAAGAGGCTTATATCAGCCCCCTCCACCCCACGCCCATACCACCATGGAACAGTGATGACAGACTGACCATAAACTCCATGGCCATCTCCACTGTGAGTTCAATCCAAGGAGTTTGCCAAAATACTGGAGCCCAAAAGGTCTCCATAACAAAACTGGAGTATCTTTTGAAGGTGTAAATCATATTTCTTGGCTTAAAATAGTTCCATTTCCAGAGCACTGGAACCTGAGCATTGCTTCTGATTCCTGGACTCTAAAGGCTGTCCATGTCCCATCATTCTGTTGGCACAAGTTTTATAAGAGCTCAAGCCTTTCTCTAGCCACCCCACTTTCCTACTTCCCCTCAGGTCTTTTGCTAGATTTCAGCAAGAAGTTAATTTCTGGTAGTGGGCCTGAGACCTGAGCTGACCACATACATATTTTGTCCTTCACAAATGACACAGCTCAAGTCAACAGAAAATGCTTGAGGGGCTTTCTTTGTTATGTGGTATTTCCATAATAACAAGTAACATGATTTCCATATGTTGCCGGTCAGGACCTGGGTCTGTGAAAACGGTGCCGCGGATGAGAAAGAAAGAATAAGACAAAGAGAAGAAAACCTGGAATCAGGGGACTCTCCGTCCGATATGGAGAGAAGAGCACGTTGGCCATATCTATGTGTCTGTCTCCTAACTCAATCAACTTAACAGCTATTTTTTGAGTTTTGACTATGTCACTATGTAAATGAGAGGTCTTGGATTCCTGATACCCTGAAGTTTCCATTCAAATGTAGAAAACATCCAAGTAAATGAAAAGGTAAAATACAGTGTGGAAAGCTCCGCCTTCTCTCTATGCCCTATTCTCCTCCCTCATTTTCCCCTCTCCCCTCTTCCCTCTCTTTTATTTTTCTTTGTTTGGCCTAGCTAGGTTCCATCTCCCTCGAAAATAGAATCAAATAGAAATAGGTCTCAAGAGATACTGTGTTAGACTTAAAGAGAGCATTCTGACTGGTAAAATCCTTTACAAGGGAGGATATAATATCCTCATCTGTGGCAGACTTTCATAAATGTAAAGGCTCTAATCTCTCTGGGAGGATTGTAGGTGGAGGGATCTGGAATCCTTGGTGGATAATCATTGCTAGTGATTGATATTTTGTGGCTACCCAGCAACAAATCATCCCTGTATTTCAGACTAATGCCTAATATTTCATGAAAACAACTGACTTAAAGCTCTGGTCCCTGTTCGAGAGACATTTGTGGGAACAGACATCGTTTCAATCTTCTTGTAAAATTGAGCCAATATGTGTATGGCAGAAATTAATAGTTGATCACAGCAATTGTTCTTTCTTCATTTAGTGACAGAGCCCCCAGATTTTAGCTGAATCAATGGCTGTCCAGTTAAAATTTACATTTTTCTGTCATCTCCTGCAACTAGGTATGGCCATATGACTAAATTCCAGCTATGGGATATGAGTGGAAGTGATGTGTGCAATTCCTAGGTCATGCCTTTAAAGGGAAGAGCAGCCCTTATATTTTCTTTATCCTCTTCCTTCTCCAGGGTACTCTCCAGGGTCATTTTTCAAATCAACTGTCTCTTATGACTTTTCCCAGTGAACTGGGGCCAGTCTCAGGAAAGAGATTGTCTGTTTAGGGGATGAGTCCTCTGTCAAACCTAGTACTTATACAGAAGAGGCAGAAACATAGCTACAACTAACAGCCACAGAAAGAGTGAGGGAGTGAAAGAGAGGTCTGGAGGAAGGGATAACATGTCAAAAGATATAGAGCAAGTTGGCTGAGTCATCATGGGTTCTCTGGAGCTTCTCACCCTCTTTTTGGAATTAAGTATGGCAGAGGTAATTCATCAAAAGATCTTTGACAAAACCAATTCATAAAGCTTTGAGTGAACAGAGAAGAGAAAGAGGAACAAGTTCAATCCTTGTCTAGAAGTTTATGGTCCTTAGGTAAACCAAAAGCAGAAAACCTGGGCTCCTTTCTGAAGGCCCTGCCTTCAGTATTCTGTGGGTGTTTTAGCTTGCTAGGGTGCTGTCACAAATATCACACAATGGGTTAAACAACAGGAATTTATTGTTTCGTGAATTTGGGGGCTAGATGTCTAAAATTGAGGTCTTCACAGATGATGCTTTCTCCAGGAGTCTGTAGTGTTCTGGTGCTGGCTTGCCACAATACTTGGGATTCTTTGGTTTGTATCTCTTCTTCTGTCACATGGCAATCTGCCTTTTTCTGTCTTCTATTGACATCTGGCTTCTACTACTCCTGCTCAGTCGTTTGTATCTTTTTGTAGATTTCCTCTGTGTATAAGCACTTCATTCATATATATTAAGGCCCACCCTGATTCAATTTGGCCTCATCTAAACAGGATTTTTGAAGATCCTATTCACAAATGAGTACACACTTTAATAATAACATCTTCAAAGGTCCCAATTACAAATGGGTTCACACCCACAGGTACTGGTAGGATAGGACCTGGATATGTCTTATGTAGGGGACAAGATTCAATACCCAACAGTGGGCATATGCTTTAAATTCTCTTGAGTATATAACTAGGAGTGGAAATGTTGGGCCACATTGTTTGTGTTTAACTTTGAGGAACTGCCAAGTTGATTTCCATTGCAGCTATACCATTTTACATTCCCACCACCAGTGTGTGAGTGTTCCAGTTTCTTGACATCCCCACCAACACTTGTTATTATCTGACATTTTTATTCAGCCATCCTCGTGGATGTGAAGTGGTATAATTGTGGTTTTGATTTGCTTTTCCCTAATGACTAATTGTAATAAAGAGAGTGACTCCATTTTTTTACATTTGAATGCTATGATATTTAAGCTTCACCCCTCCCTCTTCCCTTTCTGCTCCATATTTAGGCAAACTGATAAGAAACTCTGGATGCTCCCTACTTTGGCACTGGTGGAAGATTCAAACCACATAAGCCCCTGTTCAAATGCAGCAATCAAATTCCCAGCCTACACCCTATCCACCATAAAAGCTGCAAGCCATTCTCCTTTCCTTGTTCTTAACTATTTTCAGACCATCTTGGGAAGTCTGCACTACTCCTCCCATCATAACTCATTATGTGAGTAATAAACCTTTTTTTCATACTCTCTTGGGGTGTTTGTGGTATCATAAATCATGACATCCAAATCAAATTTTGAGTGATGATCTATCCTGTTTCTGTACTGTTTTAAAAAACACTAAGGTGTTGAGCAACTTTTCATATACTTATTGGCCAGTTTTTATACCTTCTTTGTAGAAATTTCTATTCAAATGCTTTGCCTATTTTTAATTGGATTGTCTTTTTTAAAATATATTTTTAAATTTATTTTTAAAACATACTTAGATTACATAAAATGCTACATAAAAAATATAAGGGATTCCCATATGCCCCACTCCCCATACCTCCCACTTATCCCCACATTAACAACTTCTTTCATTAGTGTGGTACATTCATTGCAATTGATGAACACATTTTGGAGCATTGCCACTAAGCATGGATTATAATTTATATTGTAGTTTACATTCTCTCCCACTCAATTCTCTAGGTTATGGCAGGATATATGATGGCCTGTATCTGTCGTTGCAATGTCATTTGTGACAATTCCAAGTCCTGAAAATGCCTCCATATTACACCTCTTTTTCCCTCTCCCTGTCTTCAGCACCTCCAGTGGCCACTGTCTCCACATCCATGATATAATTTCTTCCATTGCTACAAACATAATAAGTCTATAGTAGACCACCAGTAAGTCCACTCTAGTATTTTATTCCCCAGTCCTGAGGCTTCTGGGATGATGATGCCCATTCCACCTATAATTGAGAGGGGGCTTTGATCCCATATGGCTGATGGAAGGGACACTCTTGTTTGCTGTTGCAGACTCTCTCGGTTCCCTGGTATGGTGATTGTCCACCCTCACCACCTCGTTAGTTGTCCTGGGTGAGACCAATGAACTGGAGAGTACATGTTGCAACTCTGCTGAGGATCAGGGACCATAAAGCATATGGACAGCCCAGAGTTTCAAGTCTCTTGGACGTACACCTACCAACTTCAGCACCAACTATAGGTTCAAACAAAAGGGACAGAAGAGGGATGTGTAAAAAAGTCACATCTGAGTCCAACTGTCACACTCAGGAGCGCAAACTCCAAAGTAGGGCCCATTGGTAGGGCACCAAAATCTGGAGCTATCTGCCATGACTGTAGGATCTGAGTGTCTCCAGAGCCCTCGGGAAGCCCACTATTTGGGGTAGTATCCACTTTGGCAATCTATGATATCCTGCTGAGACATTCATAAGCATTACCTCTTTGATGACTTCCTGACTCACTTTGAAGTCTCTTAGCCCTATAAACTTAGTTTTCTTTACCTTTCCCCCCTTTTATTCAAGATCTTTTTCAAGTTGCATTGCTAGTTGGTGCTTGGTAGTAATCCCTTGGAGCCAGGGAGGCCCATCCCCAGGAGTCATGTCCCACGCTGGGGGGAAGGTAATACATTTATATGCTGAGTTTGGCTTAGGGAGAGGCCACATTTGAGCAACAAGGAGGCTCCCACTAAGTAACTCTTAGGCACCCTACATCACTAGGCTAACTTGCAATTTCAAGAGCAAAGGCTCATAAGCATAGTCATCAACATCAAGGGCTCATCAACGGACCATCCTTCTTCACTAGCCATTGCACTTGTACTTGGGGGATTGTTGTTGTTCCATTAGATAATGTGGCAGAGCTCCCCAGGGTGGGAATTCATATTCTTTCAGTTGTTGTGTGAATCTCTATGCTCCATCAACATTTGAACACATTTAAATACCTTATATGTATGTCCAAGTGAACTTCCTCCCATGTATCCCCCATCACTGACACCCCACACTAATGATCCTCCCCTGCCACAGTAGTAACCCTTCTGTGATCCAAAACCTCTTCAAAAATGAAGCCAAGAATATCACCAAATACAATTAATAGGAAAATGAAATAATAATGATAGGTTTAAACATAAGAAATAAAATACATAATTTAGAAAAACTAAAATAAAGTAAAAAAAGAGATTGGGACATGAAAAATAATGAAAAATATTTTTAAAAAATAAATAATAAAAATTTTTTTGACGTTTTGCCTATCACTGTAATATCTGTTGTCCTGTATATACAGTGACGTTTTCTTCCATTTCTTCCTCAGTGTCTTTTTTTCATTTTGTCTTCAAGGAAGTTTTAGGTCACAGTAAAGTCACATACAAAATATAGGGGACTCCCATATACCCAACAACCTCCCCCTTTTCCCCCTTCCCATATTAATAACCTTTTTACATGTGGATGTTCCATTTGTTACAACTGATGTACAAATATTAAACTGTAGCTACTAACTATGGTCAATGGTTTACATTATGGTTTACATTTTAGACCTTACACTTTTATAAATTTTTGATGAAATTTAACAAGACCTGTATCCATCATTGCAAAATTGTGCAGAACACTTCCATTGCCCCCTAAATACCCTCTCTTCCATCTTTTCCATTCCTCCCTTCCCCCTCCCCTCTGGGTCCATTGCGACTCCCAGGCTTCACTCTTTGTAGGACAAGATTCATAGATACTTGCAAAAACTCTGAGGACTTGACACATTAGTCTGTCCTCCTCTATTAGGAATCACCCATGTTCTCAAGAGACACCCTACCCTCTGTTTGAGAACATATCGGGCCTCCCCAGGATAGGAGTTCAACTCCTTCCCACTCATTATGTGGATCTCCACCCACTGATACAACACAATATGACAAAACGCTCACTCACACATTCTCTAGAAGACTGTTCCAGTCGTGCCTTGTCCCAAATGCCCCTTCCCCCATTCAACACCCTAAACCAGTAATGCTTCCTTGTCATAGTCAATAGAGTTTTCTCATCATTGTAGTTTCACCCACGTACCCACCTATCCCCAGTGTTCACCTATTCCCTCCCCCAACTCTGCTCCCAGTTCCTTGGACCATCCAACCCATATTCCCCACGCTACGCCCGTGTCAAGCTTGCACCGCCCAACTCAATAGTATCCCTACACCCCTGTCATATCTCTTCACTGCACAATGACTCAATTCCACCTTTTCATAGATTTCGCCCATATGGGCATTGACTCACAACCTTCTTCTCCCTTCCTATTTCCTGTAAACCTATCTTCCAGACTTTAGCTTTCTGAGTCAGCTCGATTTGCTTAATTCATATCAGAGAGGTCATGTAATATTTCTCTTTCAATGCCTGGCTTGCTTCACTCAACATAAGGTCCTCAAGATTCATCCATGATATTCCGTGTGTTAGTATTGTATTCCTTCTTACATCTGAGTAATATTTCATTGTATGTATATACCAGATTTTGTTTATCCATTCATCTGTTAATGGGCATTTGGGTTGATTCCAACTTTTGGTAATAGTAAAAAAGCTGCTTATGAACATTGGTGTGCATATATCTGTTCGTATCCTTGCTTTCAATTCTTCTGGGTATATACCCAGCAGTAGAATTGCTGGGTCATATAGCAGATCTGTAGTTAGTTTTTTGAAGAACTGCCAAACTGTCCTCCACTATGGCTGGACCATTGTACATTCCCACCAGCAGTAGATGAAGGTTCCCATTCCTCCACATCCTCTCCAACACTTGTAGTCCTCTGTTCTATTAATGGCCACCAGTCTAATGGGTGTAAGATAGTATCTCATTGTAGTTTTGATTTACATTTCCCTAATAGCTAGTGATGTTGAGCATCTTTTCAAGTGCTTTTTAGCAATTTGTATTTTTTTTTTTGGAGAAGTGTCTGTTAAAATAACTTGCCAGTTTTTAAAATGGGTTGTTTATCTTTTTATTTTCAAAATATAGGATTAATTTATATATGCTGGATATTAGGCTCCTATCAGATATACGGTTACCAAATATTTTCTCCCATTGGGTAGGCTGTCTTTTCACTTACTTGACAAACTCCTTTGAGGTACAAAAGGTTTTAATTTTGAGGAGGTCCCATTTAATTTTTTTCTTTCACTGCTCATGCTTTGGGTGTGAAGTTTATGAAGACATTTCCTATTACAAGGTCTTGTAGATTCTTCCTTACATTATCTTCCAAGGTCTTTATGGTCTTGGCTCTTATATTTAGATCTTTGATCCATCTCGAGTTGATTTTTGTATAAAGTGTGAGATGGTGTTCCTCTCTCATACTTTTGGATATGGATGTCCAGTTCTCCAAGCACCATTTATTTAAGAGGCCATTCTTTCCCAGTTGAGTGGGCTTGGTGGCCTTGTCAAATATCAGATGACTGTATATGTGAGGATCTATACCAGAACTCTCAATTCGATTCCATTGGTCGGTGTGTCTATCCTTGTGCTGATACCATGCGGTTTTGACCATTGTAGCTTTGTAGTATTTTTAAAGTCAGGTAGTGTGATTCCTCTGATATTATTATTTTTTTCCCTCTCTTTCACTTTTAGCTTTATTTGGCAAAGCAGCAGTGCATAAACTGCTCAGTACTAGGACACAGCTCATACAGCATAGGAAATCCATAGACATTATCAGCTGCAAATTGGAAACAGAAAAAAGCAATACCGAGCTACAAGCCCCCTATAATATTGAGAGAGGAAGGAAGAACCATGTCAGTTATGTCCAATCTGAACAGCTGTGTGTTGTAAGGGACATCACTTGCCATCTTAAGGTTTAATATTTACAAATGCCTAGTTTTAAGGTAACAAAGTAGCTGATTGTATCTACAACATGCTATTCTATGATACCACATCAATAGCTTTAAAAAGCAGCTCATCTCTATTTTCTTAGTAGCATCTAACAGACATCCAAATACCAAGGATCTTAACTTGTGAATGGTGGTGGTATCTGATGCACAAAAGTAAATCTGATAAATTAATATTGGAACAGAATTAAATTCCCAAGAAAAAACCACTCCTCAAACTCTGAATTACAAACTAAGTTTTCCATTTTGCAGAACCCCTTCTTTTAAGATTTGAAAGTAAAACGTGGGCATGTTAAAGTAATAATACACAAATTTATATTTTGCATCTTCCCTCTACCAATTTGGCTCTGCCTCTTTGAAGAACTCCAAACCCTGCAAAACCACACATTTTCATGCTGAAATTAATAGTGTAACAAAGTCCAAAACAAGCTGTGATGCTGTTGGTTTTCAAAAAGCTTGGAGGGCTGAGATAAGCAATCCACTGTAATATATATACTGGTAAAGCTGAGGTTGCTTTTACAGTTCATCCCTGGACCACTGCTTGTCCTTATCTGTTAAAGGCACGTAGATCACTCCCATCAAAGGTTTCATTTTGATGCTGCCGTCTTGTAGCTTATCATACTGCTCCAACATCTGGTTTCCCCCTGCAGGACCGACTGGCAATATCAACCTTCCGCCAGGCTTTAACTGATCTATTAGTGCCTGGGGCACAACTGGGGCTGCAGCTCCCACATGAATAGCATTGTAATAAGGAGCTTCTTGGGCATATCCCGTTCTTCCATCCCTCACAACCAGTTGCACTCTCCCTGAAGACAAGAGCATTGGTTCATCCTTTCTGACATTATTTATTGAATCATCTACTAGCTCTTTAATATGATCAATTCCTATGACTTTTCCACTAGATCCAACCATACGTGCAAAACATGCAGTAAGGATTCCATTTCCAGATCCTACATCTAGAGCTTTAGCCCCTTCGTGCAATTGATCAAATAGAAGTTCTAATGCATAAGCATGCATGTGAGGAGCACTGATTGTTGCCTGGAAGCCTATTGATTGTGGAGAATCCATATAAGGGTTACATTTTGCATAATGGGAGCGGTCTGTGGCCAGCATTACTTCAAATACTTCATCTGTCTTGATGATTCCATTTTTGCGGAGATTGTGGATGAGCTCCGAGTGGCTGGCGCCGCGGGATTTCCAGGCCATCGCTAAGCACACCCAGAGCAGGTACAGGATCACCTTCAGGGCGGCGAGGATACCCAGCAGCTTCCCCGAGAGTGAGACAACCTCCCACACGGTCACCAACCCGCCTGCGTCCCCGCCGGAGCCGCCGCCGCCGCCGCCGCTGCCGCCGCCACTATTATTCTTTTTAAATATGTATTTGGCTATTCGGGGCCTCTCGCCCTTCCAAATAAATTTCATAGTTAATTTTTCCAATTCAGTAAAAAAGCTGTGTTGATTTTTATTGGGATTGCATTAAATCTGTAGATAAGTTTGGGTAGGGTAGACATATTAATGAGGTTTTGTCTTCCTATCCATGAACAGGGAATATTCTTCCATTTATTTAAGTCTTTTTAAAATTTCCTTTAACAGGGTTGTGTAGTTTTCTTTGTATAAGTCATTTAAATCTTTAGTTAAATTTATTCCTAAGTATTTGAATTTTTTAGTTATTATTGTAAAGGGTATTTTTTCCTTGATTCCCTCCTCAGCTTGCTCATTACTGTTGTACAGAAATGCTACTGATTTTTGCATGTTGATCTTATAAACTATGACTCACTGAACTCATTTATAAGCTCTAGAATCTTTGTTGTAGATTTCTCAGGGCTTTCTACGTATAGGATCATGTGGTCTGCAAACAGGGAAATTTTTACTTCTTCCTTTCCAGTTTGGATGCCTTTTATATCTTTTTCTTGCCAGAGTGCTTGACCAAGTACTTCTAAGATAATGTTAAATAGGAGCGGTGATAGTGGCATCCTTGTCTTTTACCGGTCAGAGAGGGAAAGCTTTTAGGATTTCACCATTTTTTATGATGTTAGCTGTAGGTTTTTCATATATAGCCTTTATCATGTTCAGAAAGTTTCCTTCTATCCTATCTTTTGCAGTGTTTTTATCAGGAAAGGGTGCTGTATTTTGTCAAATGCTTTTTCTGCATCTATATAAATGTTCATGTGAATTTTTTCTTTTGATTTGTTTATGTGATGTATTACATTGATTGATATTCTTATATTGAACCATCCTTGCATACCCGGGATAAAACCCACTTGGTCATGGTGTATAATTCCTTTTATGTGTTGATGAATACGATTAGCAAGTATTTTGTTGAGGATTTTACCATCTACGTTCATTAGAGAGATTTGTCTGTAATTTTCCTATCTTGTGGCATCTTTGTTTGGCTTTGGTATTAGGGTAATGTTGGCATCATAGAATGATTTAGGCAGTGTTCCTTCTAGTTATATTTTTTGGAAGAGTTTAAGTAGGATTGGTGTTAGTTCTTTCTGGAATGTTTGGTGGAATTCACCTCTGAAGCCATCTGGTCCTGGGCTCTTCTTAGTGGGGAGGTTTCTGGTTACTGATTCTATCTCTTTTTTGTGATTGGTCTGTTGAGTTCATCAATTTCTTTTTTCATCAATGTAGGCTGTCTGTGTATTTCTAGGAATTTGTCCATTTCCTCTAAATTATGCTTCTTGTTGGCATATAATTTTTCAAAGTATCCTCTTATGATACTCTTTATTTCTGTGGGGTCACTGGTGATATCCCCTTCCTCATTTATTTATTTATTTTTTATTTTTTATTTTTTTAGATTAAATTTTTATTATTATTATTTTTAAAAGATACTTAGATTACACAAATGTTACACAAAAAATATAGGGATTCCCATATGCCCCACTCCCCACAACTCTCACACCCTCCCACATGAACATCCTTCCTTAGTGTGGCACATTCATTTCAATTGATAAACACATCCTGAGGCTTTGCCATTAAGCATGGACCATAGTTCACTTATTCTGTGTATTTGCATCTTCTTTTTTTTCCTTTGTTAGTCTGGCTAAGGGTTTGTCAATTTTATTGATCTTCTCGAAGAACCAGCTTTGTTTTTGTTTATTTTTTCTAGTGCTTTCTTTTTTTCTATTTCATTTAGTTCTGCTCTAACCTTTGTTATTTCCTTCTTTCTACTGCCTTTGAGGTTAGTTTGTTGTTGTTTATCCAGTTCCTCCAGGTGTGCAGTTATTTCTTTGATTTTAACTCTTTCTTCTTTTTTGATATATGCATTTATGGCTATGAATATCCCTTTAAGTACAACTTTTGCTGCATCCCATAGTTTTTTTTTTTTAATATAGTTTTTATTTTTTTAAAAAGATATTTAGATTGCATAAATGTTACACAAAAATATAGGGGATACCCATATGCCCTGTTCCCTTCAAAACAGGGTATATATGTATATATGAAAAAGTTACAGCTGTCTGTTCAAATCGCTTGCCCATTTTTAATTATTTTATTTTATTTATTTATTTTTTCATGTGTGTTTCTTTTTTTTATTAATTTAAAAAAATTTTTATAGAAGATACTTAGATTACTCAAATGTTACACAAAAAATATAGGGATTCCCATATGCCCCACTTCCCACACCTCCCACAACCTCCTACATAAACATCCTTCATTAGTGTGGCACATTAATTGCAATTGATAAACACATCCTGGGGCTTGGCCATTAAGCATTGACCATAGTTCACATTGTAGACCACACTCTCTCTCACACAGTTCTGCATGTTATATGATGATATAAAATGGCCTATATCTGTCATTGCAATGTCACTCAGGACAATTCTTAGGTCCCGAAAAAGTCCCTGTATTACAACTGCTTTTCCTGCTCCCTGCCCCCAAAGCTTCCACTGGCCACTGGCACCACATCAATGTTGTAATTTCTTCCACTGCTTGAATCACAATATGTCTATAGCAGAATACCAGTAAATGCCCTCTAGTCCATAGCCCTTCCCTCCATCCTGAGGAGTCTGGGATGGTGATCTCCACTCCACCTCCAATTGAGAGGGTGCTTATATCCCATGGGAAGATGGATGGGATTATCTTGCCTGCAGCTGCAGACTCTCTCCATTCCCTGGGATGGCCGTTGTCCAACATCATCTCCCTGCCAGTTGTCCTGGGTGAGTCCAATGAGCTGTAGAGTAAGACTTGCTGCTCCACCGAGGTTCTGGGCCCAGCTGACATATGGAGAGCCCAAAGGCTCAAGTCTCTGGACGTAAACCTACAAACTCCAGCACCAAGTATAGGTTTGAATAGAAGGGACAGATGAGCCACGTGCAGGGAAGACACAGTTGAGTCCATCTCTGTCACTCTCAGGAGCACAAACTCCAGAGTAGGGTCCACTGGCAAGGCACCAAACTCCGGAGCTATCCGCCCTGACATAGGAACTGGGTGTCTCCAGAGCCCTCAGGAGCCCCCCTATTTGGGGTGATATCCACTTTGGAATTCTATGAGATCCTACTGAGATATGCATAAGCGTTACCTCTGGGATGACCTCCCAACTCATTCTGAAGTATCTTAGCCATATAAACTCACTTGTCTTTACCTTTTCCCCCTTTTATTCAAGGTATTTTCCTAGTCACATTGCCAGTTGGCACTTGGTAGCAATCCCTCAATGCCAGGGAGGCTCATCCCCGGAGTCATGTCCCACACTGGGAGGAATGTAATGCATTCATGTCCTGAGTTTGGCTTAGAGAGAGGCCACATTTGAGCCACAAGGAGGCCCTCAGGAGGCAACCCTTATGCACCCCATAACAATAGGCTAAGTTTCAATTTCAAGAGCAAAGACTCATAAGGTTAATCATCAATATCAAGGGCCCATCAGTGGTTCGTCCTCCTTTACCAATAACTGCTCCTGCACTTGGGGGACTGTTGCTGCTCCCTTAGAGAATGAGGCAGAGCTCACCAGGATGGGAGCTCAGTATTCTCTCATTTATTGAGTGATTCTCCACCCACTGTGACAATTCCCCAGTGAACATTTGAGTATTTTATATACCTTATATTTATGCTCAGGTGAACTTCCTCCCATGCATCCCCGATCTCGGACACCCCACACCAACAATCCTCCCCCGCCCAGTTGTAACCTTTCTGTGATCCAAAGCTTCTTCAAAGATTAAGCCAATACAATTGCTGAATACAATCAATAGGAAAATGAAATAATAAGGATAAGTTTAAATGTAAGAGATAAAATAGACTAAAAATTTAAAAATAACTAAAAATAAAATAAAATTTAAATATTGGAATATTAAAAAATGAAAAATATATTTAAATTTTTTTTTTACCTTTTGCCTTTCATCACTGCAATATCTGGTGTCCAGTCTGTACTGTGGCACCTTCCCCCTCTCATTCCCCAGTGCCTCACTATTTTTCATCTTGTTTTCAAAGAAGTTTTAGGTCACAGCAAAGTCACACACAGAACACAGGGGACTCTCATATACCCAACACCCCCTTTCCTCCCCCCCATATTAATACTTTTTATATGTGGATGGTAGCATTGTTATAACTGTTATACAAATAGTGAAAAATAGCTACTAAACATTGTCAATGGTTTACACTATGTTTTACATTTTAGACAGTACACTTTAAAAAATTTTAATGATATTTACCATGTCCTGTGTCCATCACTGTGTGGTAATGCAGAACATTTCCACTGACCACTAAATATCCCTTGTTTGATCTATTCTATTCCTCCCACCCCATCCCCCCTGGGGCCCACGATGAACCCCTGGCTTGACTCATTGGATGACAAGATTCATAGTTACATGTAACAAGATGTCTTGACACTCTGATTTGTCCTCCCCTATTAGGAACTGCCCTTGCTCTTGAGAGACTCCCGCCTGTCTATTTCTGAACAAATTGGTCCTCCCAAAGATGGTAGTCCAACTCCTTCCCCCTAATTATGTGGGTATCCACCCACTGATACAATATATTATGACAGAATGAACACTCACACAATCCCTAGAAGCCTGCTCCAGGTGTGCCCTGTCCCGAATGCGCCCCCTAACCAACACTCTAAACCAGTGACCCTTCCTTGTCATAATGCCATAAGAGCATTCCCACCTCTGTACTTTCAACTTCATACCCACAAATCTCCAGTGTTCACCTGGTCCCTCTCCCAACCCTCCCCACAGTATCCTGGACTTATAACCCACCCTTCCCAATCTACCCACCTGTCAACCCTGCACCACCCAACCCAATAATATCACTACCCTCCTGTCCTATCCCTTCAATACTCAACTACACTCTATCACTTTATCATAGATTACATCCATATGGGTGATGGCTCACAACCCTCTCTTTCTATTTCTTGTAAACCTATCTTACAGACAGTAGCCCTCTGAGACTGTTCAATTTCCTTAATTCAAATCAGTGAGGTCATGTACTGTTCATCCTTCAATGCCTGGCTTGCTTCACTCAACATAAGGTCTTCAGAATTCATCCGTGTTATCCCATGTGTTAGCACTTTATTCCTTCTTACAGCTGAGTAATATTCCATTGTATGTATGTACCACATTTTGTTTATCCATTTGTCTGTTGATGGGCACCTGGTTGATTCCAATTTTCGACAATAGTGAACAATGCCGCTATGAACATTGGTGAGCATATATCTGTTCATGTCTTTGCTTTCAGTTCTTTAGGGTATATACCCAGCAGTCGAATCACTGGATCGTATGGAAGTTCTATAGTTAGTTTTTTGAGGAACTGCTAAACTGTCCTCCATAGTGGCTGGACAATCCCTCCAGCAGTGGATGAGGGTTTCCATTCCTCCACATCCTCTCCAACACTTAGAGTCTGCTGTTTTTTTAATAACCAACATTTTAACTGGTGTAAGATGGTATCTCATTGTAGTTTTGATTTGCATTTCCCTAATAGCTAGTGATGTAGAGCATCTTTTCATGTGCTTTTTAGCCATTTGTATTTCTTCCTTGGAGAAGTGTCGTTTCAGATCACTTCCCATTTTTTAAATGGATTGTTTGTCTTTTTATTTTCGAGGTATAGGATTTCTTTATATATGCAGGATATTAGGCTCCTACCAGATATATGGTTGCCAAATATTTTCTCCCAGTGGTAGGCTGCCGTTTTACTTTCTTGGTAACGTCCTTTGAGGTGCAGATGTTTTTAATTTTGAGGATATCCCATTTATCTATTTTTTCTTTTGCTGCTCGTGCTTTGGGTGTGAAGTTCATGAAACCATTTCCTTTTACAGGGTCCTGTAGATGATTCCCTACATTATCTTCCAAGATCTTTATGGTCTTGGCTCTTATATTTAGAGCTTTCATCCATCGTGAGTTGATTTTTGTATAAGGTGTGAGATGGTGTTCCTCTCTCATTCTTTTGGATATGGATATTCAGTTCTCCAAGCACCATTTGTTGAAGAGGCCATTCTCTCCCAGTAGAGCTGGCTTGGTGGCCTTATTGAATATCAGGTAACTGTATATGTGAGGATCTATATCAGAACTCTCAATTCAGTTCCATTGGTTAGTATGTCTATCCTTGTGCCAATACCATGCAGTTTTGACCACTGTAGCTTTGTAGTATGCTTTAAAGTCAGTGAGTGTGTTTCCTCCATTTCATTTTTCTTTTTCAATATGTTTTTGGCTATTCGCGGCCTCTTGCCCTTCCAAATAAATTTCATAGTTAGTTTTTCCAATTCAGTGAAAAATGCTGTGTTGATTTTTATTGGGATTCCATTAAATCCTTATATTAGTTTGGATAGGATAGATATCTTAATGATATTTAGTCTTCCTATCCTTGAACAGGGAATATTCTTCCATTTATTTAAATCTTCTTTGATTTCCTTTAGCAGGGTTGTGTAGTTTTCTGTGTATAAGTCTTTAAATCTTTACTTAAGTTTATTCCTAGGTATTTGATTTTTTTTAGTTACCATTATAAATGGTATTTTTTTCTTGATTTCTTTGTCAGATAGCTTCTTATTTTTGTACAGAAATGATATGGATTTTTGAGCATTGATCTTATTGCCTGTGACTCACTGAACTCATTTATAAGCTCTAGAATCTTTGTTGTAGATTTCTCAGGGCTTTCTACATAGAGGATCATGTCGTCTGCAAATAGGGAAATTTTTACTTCTTCCTTTCCAATTTGGATGCCTTTTATATCTTTTTCTTGCCTCAGTGCTCAAGCAAGTACTTCTAAGACAATGTTAAATAGGAGCGCTGATAGTGGGCATCCTTGTCTTGTTCCCGATCTTAGAAGGAAAGCTTTTAGGATTTCACCAATGTATATGATGTTAGCTGTGGGTTTTTCATATATGCCCTTTATCATGTTCAGAATGTTTCTTTCTATTCCTATCTTTTGCAGAGTTTTTATCAGGAAAAGGTGTTGTATTTTTCTGAATGCCTTTTCTGCATCTATAGAGACGATCATGTGATTTTTTCTTTTAATCTATTTATGTTGTGTATGACATCGATTGATTTTCTTATGTTGAGCCATCCTTGCATACCCAGGATGAAACCCACTTGGTCATGGTGTATAATTTATTTGATGTGTTGTTCAATATGATTCGCAAGTATTTTGTTGAGAATTTTAGTGTGTAGTTTCATCAGAGAAATTGGTCTGTAATTTTCCTTTCTTGTGGCATCTTTGTTTGGCTTTAGTATTAAGGTTATGTTGGCATCATTGAATGAGTTAAGCATTGTTCCTTCTACTATTTTTGGAAGAGATTAAGCAGGATTGGTGTTAATTCTTCATGGAATGTTTGGTAAAATTCACCTGTGGTGCCATCTGGTCCTGGTCTTTTCTTTGTTGGGAGGTTTTTGATGACTAATTCTACCTCACTTGTGATTGGTTTGTTGAGTTAATCAATTTCTTCTTTTGTCAATGTAGGCTGCTTCTTTGTTCCTAGGAATTTGTCCATTTCCTCTAAATTATCCTTCTTGTTGGCATACAATTTTTAATGTATTGTCTTATGATACTCTTTATTTCTGTGGGGTGATATCCCCTTCCTCATTTCTTATTTTGTGTATTTCCATCTTCTCTCTTTTTTTCTTTGGTAGTCTAGCTAAGGGTTTGTCACCCTTTATTGATCTTCTTGAAGGACCAGCTTTTGGTTTTGCTTATTTTTTCTAGTGCTTTCTTATTTTCTATTTCATTTAGTTCTGCCCTAATCTTTGTTATTTCCTTTCTACTTCCTTTAGTTTGGTTTGTTGTTCTTTTTCTAATTCCTCCAAGTGTGCAGTTATGTCTTCAATTTTAGCTCTTACTTCTTTTTTGATATATCCATTTGTGGCTATGAACTTACCTCTCAGTACAGCTTTTGCTGCATCCCATAAGTTTTGATATGTTGTGCTGTCATTTTCATTCATTTCAAGGTAGTTACTGATTTCTTTAAAATTTCCTCCTTGACCCACTGTTTGTCTAAGAGTGTGTTGTTTAACTTCCATATCTTTATGCCTAATCTGGTTCTCTGGCCCTTACAAATTTCCAGCTTCATTCCATTGTGGCCAGAGAAATTACTCTGCATAACTTCAATCTTTCTGAGTTCATTTAGAATTTTTCTGTGGCCTAGCATGTTGTCTATCTTGGAGAATGATCCATGTGCACTCGAGAAGAATGTATATCCCGCTGTATTTGGGTATAGTTTTCTATATATGTCTATTAGGTCCAGATCTTCTAATGTGTTATTCAGATTCTTTATTTCTTTATTGATTCTCTGTCGAGATGTTCTGTCTAATGGTGATAATGGTGTATTAAAGTCCCCCACTATAATTGTAGAGGCATCTATTTCTCCACTTAGTTTCTTGTGATTGCCTCATGTGTTTTGAGGTCTCATGGTTAGGTGCATAAATATTCATGGTTGTTCTTTCTTCTTGAAAGAATTCCCCTTTTACTAATATATAGCGTCTGTCTTTGTCTCTTACAATAGTTTTGCATTTCAAGTCTATTTTGCCCGATATTAGTATAGATACTCTGACTCTTTTTTGGTTATGGTTGGTTTGTAAGATTGTTTTCCAGCCATTCACTTTCAGCCTCCTTGAGTCGCTGGGTCTAGGTGGGTTTCTTGTAGACAACATATAGATGGGTCATATTTCTTTATCCATTCTGCCAATCTGTGTCTCTCGACTGGTGAGTTTAATCCCCATTAACATTCAGTGTTATTACTCTCATGGAATTACTTATATTAGCCATATTTTCTTTGGGTTTATGTATGTCATATGTTGTTTTTATTTCCCTTTTTGTCCTTTTAGTTCTTACACTGTCCTTCAACTCAACCTCCTGTTTTTTCCTTTCAACCTGCAGAACTCCCTTTAGTATTTCTTGAAGGGCAGATTTCTTATTGATATATCTTCAAATTTCTGTTTATCTGTGAATATTTTGAACTCTCCATCATTTTTGAATGCCAGCTTTTCTGGGTAGAGTATTACTGGCTGGAAGTTTTTTCTTTTAGTACCTTAATTATGTCATACCACTGCATTCTTGCCTCCATTGTTTCAGATGAGAAATCAGCACTTAATCTTATTGAGCTTTCTTTGTATGTGATAGTTCTGTTTTTCCTTGCTGCCTTCAGTATTTTCTATTTATCTTGAGCATTGGACAGTTTAACAATTATATGTCTTGGAGTAGGCCTGTTGGGATTTATACTGTTTGGGGTGAACTGCGTTTCCTGGACATGTACATCCATCTCCCTCAATAGGGTTGGGAAGTTTTCAGCAATTATTTCCTCCAACACTCTTTTGGTCTCCTTTTCCTTCTCTTCTCCCTCTGGGATGCCTACAATGTGTATGTTTGTGCATTTTGTGTTGTCGTTCAAATCCCTAAGTCCCTGTTGGATTTTTTTTCTCTCTTTTCATCTATCTGTTCTACTATCTGTTTGATTTCAGATATATTGTCTTCCACATCACTAATTCTTTCCTCTGCCTGTTCAAATCTGCTGTTATTGCTTCCAGTGTATTTTTCATTTCTTAGATTGTGCCATTCATCACCATCATATCCCTTATCTTTTTATGTATGCTTACAATTTCTTCAGTATGTTCTCCCAGTGTTTTCTTAATCTCTTCCTTCACTTCATTAAGTTGGTCCACAATATTTGTTTGGACAACTTTGATTAGTTATTTAATGTTCTGCATCTCTTCCTGTTTTTTTTTTTAGTTTGTTCATTGGACTAGGCCATGTCTTCCTATTTCTTGGTATGGTTTGTAATTTTTTCTTGCTGTCTGGTCATCTTTTTATCGTGATGTGTTATTCAGTTGATTAGCTTCTCTCTCTACTCTAGGGTTTTATTTAGTTGCTGTTTTTGGGTGTGTATTGTTTTCTCTTTGAGACTTTGTTCCTTTTATACTATTTCCTTGCTGTTATCTATGTTCCCTTTAAGGAAAAAGATTAGGGCCAGAGAAAGCAAAAGAGGTAAGAATAGAAAAAAGATAATAGTAATAATAATACTAAAATTTAGAAGAGAAGACTTATACCACCTAGGAATATGAAAATTTAATTCATGTAAGTAGAGTAGA
Source organism: Tolypeutes matacus (assembly GCA_026826555.1). Taxonomy (NCBI): domain Eukaryota; kingdom Metazoa; phylum Chordata; class Mammalia; order Cingulata; family Chlamyphoridae; genus Tolypeutes; species Tolypeutes matacus. Next base: position 79,092 of record JAKSZT010054491.1, on the reverse strand, counting down.
GTAATAGGAATAAAAAGTGGTATACCAACAATGAAATGGGAAACTGAATAGAGAAAAATATATAGAATGAATTTAAAAGCCAGAATCCTGAGGACAGAGGGAAGGAGAAAAGAAAAGACAAAAAGAAAAAAGTTTATAAGAAAAAGAAAACCAAATAGATGAGATAGAAATAAAAACCAGAAAAACTGAGGAACAAAGAGAGGTAGAATGTAAGAACAACAATAGAAAGCAGAAGATAGAAAGATGAAGGAAGGAGAAGAGATTGAGTTGGTAGACACAATCTGTATACACAGAAAAGGGGAGTTCAAGGAAGAGGAAACACAGCTAACAAGAAACAAGCGAGCAGCACCTAATTTTAAAAAAGGTGGGGGGAGAAAGAGAAAAGTAAAACAACAAAACAAAAAACAGACAAACACACAAGCAAGCAGTCAAACAAAAACTAAGGAAAAACAGCCTTCACTCTTAGTGCCCTGAGAAACTTCTCAGGCTGCCAGTGTTCATCAGTCAATTACCCTGCAGCCTGCCCTCTGCAGGTTTTGAAGCAGGTTTTAACGTGTAAACTAAGTTAAATTAAAAAAAAAAATTAATCTTTTTTAAAGAAGAATAAAAGACCCAAGAGAAGCTAATACAAAAATAATGTCTATGTTTCCCCTGTCCTAAAGTATCAGCTGGATGTTTGATATCCCAGTGGATCACTACTCTAAGAGGAGCCAGGAATCAAACTAGGGACCTCGTATATTCAAGGCAGAAACTCCTCCACGGAACTAAACTTTCTTGTTGGGTCAGTTAGGTCTTCAGAAAGCTATCCAGTCACTTTCCCTCGGGTACATTTGACTCTCTGCAGTTCCATAGATACCTGCTGCTTAGGAGTCTGTCCCTACCCCTTTCCTATTCTTATTTCTTTCTCTCCCAGGGCAGCAGGATGCAATAGCCTGTGTGACCAGATTCCCCCTCACCTCTCCTGGTCAGGTTGAGTTCCGTTTTGCAATTCAAATGGAACCCTGGAGTGTGAACTCACTGCAGAAAAATGACTCTCAACCTCTTTCCAGACCACTCCCTCCTCCCAGAAGACCCTAAATAAGCTCTTGGAAGGTTATTAAGTGCTTCCTACTGCCTGCCTCCCTTATGGGAGTTGAAATTTTGATAGTTTTCAACACTGGACTAATCAATTGCCTGACTCTGCCCTCTCCTAGGGCAAGTTTTTCTATCCCAGGGCGGTTAGGTAAATCAGGCTGCCTCAGTAGATTCACCTCTCCCCTCTTCCTGGTGCCACCTTGAGCCAGCTGGTATGCTCCCCAAAGCTCAAAGGGGCTCCAGGCAACCAAATCCATATAAAGGAAACCCCTCATCACCCTTCACCAGAATCCTCCCACTCTCGGAGTTCTCTCCCTTCCACTGGGTGACTAGCAGTGGGAGTTGGAGCTCACAGCAGTTTTTTGCCTTGAGGGTGGGGCTTAGCTGTCTGGTTTCCAGCCACAGGGACCAGAAACTCAAGGTTTTGCCTTGAGCAATTTATCTCTTCATCCAGCTCCCTCCAGATCAAAGCTCCAAAGCCCCCCACTCTGTGGGTTCCCAATACTGCTCACTCGGGCCAGACCTTGCCCCCATTCAGCTGTTTTTTTTGCGAAAGAGATGGTAAGTGCCCAGTTAAACCAATGCCATCTTGCCACTTCTCTGCTCTATGCCTCCAACATCCTTTCTTGATGAAAGCAATGGATGCACCCGAGTACTCCCAGACAATTCCTCATGGGTCCTCTGGGCCGGATTGTCCTTTTATTGAGTTGTAAGAGTTCTTTATGTATGCTAGATACAAGTTCTTTAGCTGTGTTAGTCAAGGTTCTCTAGGGAAACAGAACCAACAGGAGATATCTGTAAACAGTATGAGATTTTATAAAATTCTCTTCGGCTACCATGGGTATGCACAAGTCCAAATTCCACAAGCAGGCTGCAAACCAGGGACTCCAATGAAGGTCCTTGATGAGTTCCCAGGAGGCACTGCCTGTCCGAAGTAGAGATGGAAATGCTTTCTGAATGCTGAAATCACTTCCCCTTTTAAGGTATTCAACTGATTTGATAAAATTGTCACTCATTGCTGATGGCAATCTCCTTGGTTGATTGTAGATATAATCAGCCATCTATGCAATCAACTCACTGATGATTAAAGTCCATAAATGTCCTTGTATTACAATTAGCCCTTGCTTGACCAAACAACTGGGCACAATTACCTGGCTGAGTCGACACATTAGCCTAACAATCACATTATCAGATATATGATCTGCAAAGTTTTTCTACCATACTGTGAGATGCATTTTCACTTTCTTCATAGTGTTCTTTGAAGCACAAAAGTTTAGATTTTGATGAGTCCATTTCTTACGTCTTTCTTTCCAATTAAAGAATGTTTTTTGGGAAGCAGATGTGGCTCAAGAAGATGGGTAGCCACTTACCACATGGGAGGTCCCAGGTTCGGTTCCCTGGGCCTCATAAAGAAGACAAGCAAGACAGCAAGCTGACGTGACGGGCTGGCATGGTGAGCTGATGCAATAAGATGATGCAATGAAGAGACACAATGATGAGTCACAATGAGAGACACAACAAGTGGGGAGTGGAAGTGGCTCAAGCCAATGGGCATCTCCTTCCCACATGGGAGGCCACAAGTTTGGTTCCCTGTGCCTCCTAAAAAAAAAGATGATGAGCACACAACAAACAGACACAGAGAGCAGACAGCGAGTGCAAACAAGGAGGGGGCAGAAATAAATAAATTAAATTAATCTTTTTAAAAAAAGAGTGTCTTTTATTTATTTTTGTTGACTAATGCTCTGGCTAGGATCTCCAGTACAATGTGGAATAAGAGTAACAATAGCAGAATACTTTGTCTTGTTCCTGATCGTAGGGGGAAGACATACCCTCTTTCACCATTAAGGATGATGGTAGCGGTGGGCTTTTTATAGATGCCCTTTATCAAGTTGAGAAAATCCCTTTCCATTCCTAGTTTTTTGAGTGTTTTTATCAAGAAGTGGTGTTGGTTTTTGTCAAATGTTTTTCTGCATCTATTGAAATGTTGTTTTGGTCCCTTATTTTATTGATATGGTGTATAACATTAATTGATTTTGGATGTTAAATCACCCTTGAATTCTTGGAATAAATCCAACTAAGTCATGGTGTATGTCATTTTTACATATTTTTGAATTCAGTTTGTTAGTACTTTATTGTGGATCTGATAAGGGATATTGGTCTACAGGTTTCCTCTTATACAGTCTTTGGTTTTGGTATCAGTAATACTGGCCTTATAAAATTATTTGGGAATTGTTCCCTCCACTTCTGTTTTTTGGGGAAAGTTTGGAAAGGATTGGTGTGTTTTATTTTTGAAATTATTTTATTACTAATGCAATCTCTGTACTTGTTAAAGACCTATTACGATTTTCTAATTATTTTGAGCCAGTTTTGGTAGTTTGTGTTTCTAGGAATTTGTCCGTTTTATCTAAGCTATTGAATTTATTGGCATGGAGTTTTACATAGTATTTTCCTATAAATATTTTCTTTTTTTAAATTTTTTAATTTTTATTTTTTTTTAATTTTTAATTTATTTTTATTGTGGGTAAAAATCAAAATTCTCACAATACATACAAACATTTGCAAAATGATATATAAATATATATGCATATATGTGTATTTGCTTACAAAAATGTTATTTTTATATATATATATATACATATATTTTAAGAGGTGCATAGATTACCCAAAATATTACAAGGAACCCACTGGAATTCCCATGTTGCCCACCTCCCACACCTCCCACCACATCCCACACAAACATCTCCCACAAGTGTGGCCCACCACCTACAATGAACTTACACATCCTGGAGCCTTGCCACCAACCATAGACCACAGTTCACACTGTAGACCACACTCTCTCCCACTCAGTTCTGAGTGGTGTGTGCGGATTTAAAATGGCCTACATCCATTGCCACAACGGTACTCAGGACAACCTCTAACTCCCAAAGAAGCCCCTGTATTTCAACTGCTCATCCCCTCCCTACCCCAAAAGTGTCAAGTGGCCACTGGCTCCACCGCATTGTTATAATTTCTTGCATTGCTAGAATCACCATATGTGAACAAGAGAATACCATCAAGTTCACTCTAGTCCATAGTTCTTCCCCCAATCCAGAGGCGACTGGGATGGTGATGTCCACTCCAACTCCAAGTGAGAGAGGGCTTATATCCCATGGATATGGTGGGTGGGATGATCCTGCCTGCAGATGCAGGCCCTCTCCATTCCCTGGGATGGCCATTTCCCATCGTTGTCTCCTCACCAGGTGACTTGGATGAGTCCATTGAGCTGTAGGGTAGGAGTTTCAGCTCCACCTAGATTTCATGCACACCTGGCACATAGGTAGGCAGGAGGCTCCAGTCTCTGGAAGTATACCTAAGAAACTCCAGCATCACATATAGGTTTGAATAGAAGGGACTGGTGAACCATGTGCAGGGAGGACTTATTTGAGTCTAATTCTGTCACTCTCAGGAGCACAGATTCCAAAATAGAACCCACTGATAAGGCATCAGTCTCTGGGGCTATCCCCCCTTATATAGGACCAGGGTGTCTCCGGAGCTCTCAGGAACCCCTCTGTGTGGGGTGATAGGCACTTAAATGTTCTATGAGCTCCTACTGAGGTGTGCGTAAGAGTTACCTCTGGGGTGACCTTCCGACTCTCTTTGAAGTCTCTTACCACTTGAACTCATTTGTCTTTACCATTTCCCCCTTTTATTCAAGGTCTTTTTCCAGTTGTGTTGCCAGTTGGCTCTTGGTATTAATCCCTCGTTGCCAGGGAGGCTCATCCCCGGGAGTCATGTCCCACGTTGGGGGGAAGGTAATGCAATCACATGCTGAGTTTGGCTTAGAGAGAGGCCACATTTGAGCAACAAGGAGGCTCTCAGGTGGCAATCCTTAGGCACCCCACAACTGCAGGCTAAGTCTCATTTACAAGAGCAAAGACTCACAAGGGTAGTCATCAATAAAAAAAAAACACATCAGTGGGTCATCCTATTTTGACAGGCACTGTCCCTACACTCAGAGAGGACTATTGCTGCTCCCTTGGAGACTGTGGCAGAACTCTCCAGGCTAGGAATTCAGGTTCCCTCATTTATTGTGTGATTATCCACCCATCATGACCATGCCCCATCCCCCGATCCTTTGAATGATTTTGTATATCTTTCATGTATATTCGGATGAACCAACCCCCACAAACCCCCCCCAGACACCCCCCCAATAATCCCCCGCAGTACCCATTGTAACCCTTCTGTGATCCAAATCTTCTATGAACATTTAGTCCATAAAATAATCAAATACACTTACTAGGAAAAAGAAACAAGTGTGATAAGCTTACATGTAAGAGACAAACATAAGGAAACTCGGGGGGGGGGGGAAGAGAAGGAAAAAAAACAAATAATCAAACAAAGAACAAAACAAAATAAAATATAATTAGTGGATTGGGACATTCAAAAAATGGGCAAAAAAGCAAAGGAAATGCCTTTAAAAAAAAAATATATATATATATATATATATATTCATTTTTTTTCCTTTCTCTTTTCTTTTTTTTTTTCTGCCTTTTATCACTGTGTTATGGGATGTCTGGTGTGCCATGACACCTTCCTCCTCTCAATCCCCATTGTCTTCCAATTTTTCATTTAATTTTCAAAGAATTTTTAGGTCACAGCAAAGTCACGCACGGAGTGCCGGAGACTCCCAGATACCAACCCCCCCCCTTTTTTTTTGGTTGTTAGCATTGTTATAACTGTTATATAGATAGCAAAATATAGCAACTAAACATTGTCAGTGATTTACAGTATAGTTTACAATTTAGATGATACAGTTTAATAATTTTGATGATATTTACCATGTCCTGTGTCCATTACTGTAAGGTAATGAAAAACCTTCCCCATGACCACCAAACAACCCATTAGATCTTGACTGTTCCCTTCCCCCCAGCCCCCCAGGGCCCGTGATATCCCCCTCTCCCAACCCATGGAATGTCAAGATTCACAGTTACATGCCCTGGGGATTTGAACCTGCCCTTCCTAATCCACCCACCCCCCAGTGCTGCACCACCAAACCCAGGAACACCACCGCTCATCTGCCCCATCCCCCAACATGCAACCACACTCTATCCCTTTACCATAGATTATGTCCATATGGGTGATGGCTCAAAGCCTGCTCTTCTCTTACTCTCCTTTGTTAACCTATCTTTCAGGCAATGGTTCTCAGAGACTGCTCACTTTCCTCAGTTCAAATCAGTGAGGTCATATACTGTTCATCCTTCAGTGCCTGGCTTGCTTCACTCAACTTAAGGTCTTCAAGATTCATCCACGTTATTCCATGTGTTAGCACTTTGTTCCTTCTTACAGCTGAGTAATATGCCATTGTATGTATGTACCACATTTTGCTTATCCATTTGTCTGTTGATGGGCACCGGGGCTGATTCCAACTTTTGGCAATGGTGAACAATGCCGCTATGAACATTGGTGTGCATATATCTGTTTGTATTTTTGTTTTCAGTTCTTCTGGGTATATACCCAGCAGTGGAATTGCTGGATCACAGGGAAGAACTATTGCTAGTTTTCTGAGGAACCGCCAAACTGTCCTCCACAGTGGCTGGACCATACCGCAGTCCCACCAGCAGTGGATAAGGGTTCCTATTCCTCCACATCCTCTCCAACATTTAGTGTCTCTTGTTTTTTTAATAGCTGCCATTCTGATGGGTGTAAGATGGTATCTCATTGTAGTTTTGATTTGCATTTACTGAATAACAAATGCATTTTGTTGAGCATTTTTTCATGTGCTTTTTAGCCATTTGTATTTCTTCCTTGGAGAAGTGTCTTTTCAGGTCACTTGCCCATTTATAAAATGGGTTGTTTGTCCTTTTATTTTCAAGGTGTAGGATTTCTTTATATATGCACGATATTAGGCTCCTATCAGATATATGGTTGCCGAATATTTTTCCCATTGGGTAGGCTGCCTTTTTATTTTCTTAATAACATCCTTTGAGGTGCAGAAGTTTTTAATTTTGAGGAGATCCCATTTATCAATTTTTTCTCTTGCTGCTCATGCTTTGGCTGTGAAGTTCATGAAACCATTTCCTATTACAAGGTCCTGTAGATGCTTCCCTACATTATCTTCCAAAGCTTCCTCAAAAATGAAGCAATTACAATAGCAAAATTAAAAATACATACAGGGGTGGGGAAGAAAGAGGGAAAAAAAGAACAAAAAAGAAACACTCAAGCAAGCAATCAAACAAAAACTTAGGAAAACCAGCCTTCCCTCTTAGGTCCCTGCAGAGCTTCTCAGGCTGCCAGTGTTCATCAATCAATTACCATGCACCCTGCCCTCTGCAGGTTTTTAAAAACTATTTATTTATTTATTTGTTTGTTTATTTATTTATTTTAAAGATACTTAGATTAAATAAATGTTACACAAAAGATATAGGGATTCCCATATGCCCCACTCCCCACCCCTCCCACACCCTCCCACATAAACATCTTCATTAGTGTGGCACATTCATTGCAACTGATAAACACATCCTGGGGCTTTGCCATAAAGCATGGACTATAGTTCACATTGTGGTCTACACACTCTCCCACACAGTTCTTCATGCTATGTGATGATATAAAATGGCCTATATCTGTTATTGCAACACCACTCAAGACTATTCCCAAATCCCCCCAAAAAACCCATATTACAACTGTTTTTCCCTCTCCCTGCCCTCAGAGCCTCCAGTAGCCACTGACTCCACATCAATGTTGTAATTTCTTCCATTGCTAGAATCACAATATGACTATAGAAGAATACAAGTAAGTCCACTCTAGTTCATAGCTCTGCCCCCAATCCCAAGGATTCTGGGGTAGTGATATCCACTCCATCTCCAATTGACCGGGGGCTTATATCCCATGGGGAAGATGGATGGGGCTATCCTGCCTGCAGCTGCAGACCCTCTCCGTTCCCTGGGATGGCCCTTGTCCATCGTCATCTCTTGCCAGTTGTCCTGGGTGAGTCCAATGAGCTGTAGAGTAGGTGTTGCAACTATGCTGAGGTTCCGGGCCCAACTGGCACATGGACAGCCCAAAAACTCGAGTCTCTGGACGTATACCTACAATCTCTAGCACCAAGTATAGGTTTAAATAGAAGGGATAGATGAGCCATGTGCAAGGAAGATATAATTTGAGTCCAACTCTGTCACTCTCAAGAGCACAAACTCCAAGGTAGGGCTCACCGGCAGGGCAACAAACTCCGGAGCTGTCTGCCATGACCACAGGACCTGGGTGTCTCCAGAGCCCTCAGGAGTCCCACTATTTGGGTGGTATCCACTTTGGAAGTGTATGAGATCCTGCTGAGATGTGCATTAGCGTTACCTCTGGGATGACCTCCTGACTCACTTTGAAGTCCCTTAGCCATATAAACTCATTTGTCTTTACCTTTCCCACATTTTATTTGAGGTCTTTTTCCAGTTGCATTGCTAGTTGGTGTTTGGTAGCAGTCCCTCAGGGCCAGGGAAGCTTATCCCTGGGAATCAAGTCCCATGCAGGGGGGAAGGTAATACATTCATATGCTGACTTTGGCTTAGAGAGTGGCCACATTTGAGCAACAAGGAGGCTCTCAGGAGGCAACACTTAGGCACCCCATACCAATAGGCTAAGTTTCAATATCAAGAGCAAGGGCTCATAAGCCTAGTCGTCAGTATCAAGGACCCATGAGTTGATCATCCTCCCTTGTCAGTCACTGCCCCTACACTTGGGGGACTGCTGCTGCTCCCTTAGAGAATGTGGCAGTGCTCTCCAGGTTGGGAATTCAGTATTCTCTCGGTTGTTATGTGAGTCTCCACCCACTGTGACAATGCCCCATTGTCATGAACATTTGAACATTTTTACATACATTATATATATACTCAAGTGAATTCCCTCCCATGCATCCCCCATCACTAACACCCCACACCACCGATCCTCCCCCACCCCAGTTGTAACCTTTCCGTGATCCAAAGCTTCCTCAAAAATGAAGCAATTACAATAGCCAAATACAATTAATAGGAAAATGAAACAATAATGATAAGTTAAATATAAGAAATAAAACACAAAATTTTTTAAAAACTAAAACTAAAATTAAATTAAAAGATTGGGGTGTTAAAAAATGAAAAATATTAAAAAAGTTTTTTTTGACATTTTTCCTTTCATCACCACATTATCTGGTGTCCTGTCTGTACCGTGGCACCATCCCCCACTCATTCCCCAGTGTCTCACTATATTTCATTTTGTTTTCAAATAAGTTTTAGGTCACAGCAAAGTCACACACAGAATACAGGAGACTCTCATATACCCAACAACCTCCCCCTTTCCTCTCCCCCATATTAATACCTTTTTATAGGTGGATGATACCTTTGTTATAACTGATATACAAATAGTGAAACATAGCTACTTAACATGGTTAATGGTTTACATTATGGTTTACATGTTTGACTGTACACTTTTATAAATTTTGATGGTATTTACCATATCCTGTGTCCATCATTGTAAGATCATGTAGAACATTTCCACTGCCGCTAAATGCCCCCTGTTTGATCTATTCTATTCCTCGCTCCCCTTACCCTTGGGGCCCACGGAAACCCCTTGGCTTCACTCCTTAGATGACAAGATTCATAGTTACATGCAACAAGACTGAGATCTTGACACACTGGTTTGTTCTCCCCTATTAGGAACCACCCATGCTCTTGAAAGCCTCCCACCTATCTATTTATGCACAGATGGGTCCTCCCGAGGATGGGAGTCCAACTCCTTCCCGCTCATTATGTGGGTCTCCACCCACTGATAGAACATATTATGACAGAATATTCACTCACATACTCCCTAGAAGCTTACTCCAGGTGCGCCCTGTCCTGAATGCCCCCCCCCCATTCAACACCCTAAACCAGTAACCCTTCATTGTCATATTGCCATAAGAGCATTCCCAGCTTTGTACTTTCAACCACATACCCACAAATCCCCAGTGTTCACCTGCTCCCTCTCCCAACCCTCCCTCCAGTACCCAGGACCTTCCAACCCACCCTTCCCAAACTACCCACTTGTCAACCCTGCACCATCCAACCCAATAATATCCCTATCCTCCTGTCATATCCCTTCAATACATGACTACACACTTTCACCTTACCATAGATTACGTCCATATGGGTGTTGGCTCACAACCTTCTTCTCCCTTTCTATTTCTTGTAAAGATAGGTTTAGAATAGCTCTCTGAGTCTGCTCAATTTGCTTAATTCATATCAGTGAGATCATGTCCTGTTCATCCTTCAGTGCCTGGTTTGCTTCCCTCAGCATAAGGTCCTCAAGTTTCATCCATGTTATCCCATGTGTTAGCACTTTATTCCTTCTTACAGTTGAGTAATATTCCATTGTATGTATGTACCAGTTTTGTTTATCCATTCATCTGTTGATGGACACATGGGTTGAATCCAACTTTTGGCAATAGTGAATAATCCCACTATGAACATTGGTGTGCATATATCTGTTCGTGTCTTTGCTTTCACTTCTTCTAGGTATATACCCAGCAGTGGAATTGCTGGATCATATGGAAATTCTATAGTTACTTTTTTGAGGAACTGCCAAACTATCCTCCACAATGGTGGATCAATCTATATTCCCAACGGGAGTGGATGAGGGTTTCCATTCCTCCACATCCTCTCCAACACTTATAGTCTGCTGTTTTTTTAATAGCAGCCATTCTGATGGGTGTAAGATGGTATCTCATTGTAGGTGTAGGATTTCTTTATATATGCAGGATATTAGGCCCCTATCAGATATGTGGTTCCAAATATTTTCTCCCATTTGGTAGGCTGCCTTTTTACTTTCTTGATAACGTCGTTTGAGGTGCAGAAATTTTTAATTTTGAGGAGATCCCATTTATCTATTTTCATTTTTGCTGCTCATGCTTTGGGTGTGAAGTTCATGAAATCATTTCCTATTACAAGGTCCTGTAGATGCTTCCCTACCTTATCTTCCAAGGTCTTTATGGTTTTGGCTCTTATATTTAGATCTTTGATCCATCTTGAGTTGATTTTTGTATAAGGTGTGAGATGGTGTTCCTCTCTCATTCTTTTGGATATGGATATCCAGTTCTCCAAGTACCATTTGTTCAAGAGGCCATTCTCTCACAGTTGAGCGGGCTTGGTGGCCTTGTCAAATAACAGATGACTGTATATGAGAGGATCTACATCAGAACTCTCAATTGGGTTCCATTGGTCGGAGTGTCTATCCTTGTGCCAATACCATGCAGTTTTGACCACTGTAGCTTTGTAGTATGTTTTAAATTCAGGTAGTATGATACCTCCAATTTCATTTTTCTTTTCCAATATATCTTTGGTGATTTGGGGCCTCTTACCTTTCCAAATAAATTTTGTAGTTAGTTTTTCCAATTTGGTGAAGGAAATGCTGTGTTGATTTTTATTGGAATTGCATTAAATCTGTTGATTAGTTTTGGTAGCATAAACATCTTAATGATGTTTAGTCTTTCTATCCATGAACAGGGAATATTCTTCCATTTATTTAAGTCTTCTTTGATTTCCTTTAACTGTGTTGTGTAGTTTTCTGTATATAAGTCCTTTATATTTTTAGTTAAATTCATTCCTAGGTATTTGAATCTTTTAGTTACTATTGTAAATGGTATTTTTTTCTTGATTTCCTTCTCACATTGCTCATTATTGGTGTACAGAAATGCTACTGATTTTTGAGCATTATCTTATAGCCTGCGACTTTACTGAACTCATTTATAAGTTCTAGAAGCTTTGTTGTAGATTTCTCAGGGTTTTCTATGTATAGGATCATGTTGTCTGCAAAGAGGGAAATTTTACTTCTTCCTTTCCAATTTGGATGCCTTTTATATTTTTTTCTTGCCTCTGTGCTCGAGCAAGTACTTCTAACACAATGTTAAATAAGAGCGGTGATAGTGGGCATCCTTGCCTTGTTCCCGATCTTAGAGGGAAAGCTTTTAGGATTTCACCATTGAAGACGATGTTAGCTGTGCATTTTTCATATATACCCTTTATCATGTTCAGAAAATTTCCTTTATTTCCAATTTTTTGCAGTGTTTTTACCAGGAAAGGGTGTTGTATTTTGTTGAATGCTTTTTCTGCATCTATAGAGATAATCATGTGAAATTTTTTTATTCGATCTGTTTATGTGGTGAATTACATTGATTGATTTTCTCTGTTGAACCATCCTTGTATATCAGGGATGAAACCCACTTGATCATGGTGTACAATTCGTTTGATGTGTTGTTGAGTACAATTAGCAAGCATTTTGTTGAGGATTTTAGCATCTATGTTCATTAGAGATTTTGGTCGGTAATTATCCTTTCTTGTGGCATCTTTGTTTGCTTTAGTATTAGGGTAATTTTGGTATTATAGAATGACTTAAGCAATGTTCCTTCTACTTCTATTCTTTGGAAGTGCTTAAGCAGGATTGGTGTTAGTTCAATCTGGAATGTTTGATTAAATTCACCTGTGAAGCTATCTGGTCCTGGGCTCTTCTTAGTTGGGAGGTTTTTGTTGATTGAGGCTATCTCTTTACTTGCAATTGGACTGTTGAGTTCATCAATTTCTTCTTTCATCAAGGTAGGCTGCTTGTAAGTTTCTAGGAATTTGTCCATTTCCTCCAAATTATCATTCTTGTTGGCATATAATATTTCAAAGTATCCTTTTATGATACTCTTTAATTCCCAGGGGTCAGTGGTGATATCCCCTTCCTCACTTTTTATTTTTTTATTTGCATCAGGTCTCTTTTTTTCTTTTTTATTCTGGCTAAATGTTTGTCAATTTTATTGATCTTCTCAAAGAACCAGCTTTTGGTTTTGTTTATTTTTTCTAGTGCTTTCCTATTTTCTGTTTCATTTAGTTCTGTTCTAATCTTTCTTATTTCCTTCTTTCTACTTCCTTTGGTGTTAGTTTGTTGTAGTTTTCCCAATCCCTCCAGGTGTGCAGTTAGTTCTTCAATTTTATCTCTTCCTTCTTTTTTGATATATGCATTTTTGGCTATGAATTTCCCTCCTAGTACAGCTTTTGCTGACTCCCATAGGTTTTGATATGTTGTGTTGTCATTTTCATTAGTTTCAAGGTAGTTACTGATTTCTTTTGAGATTTCCTCCTTGACCCACTTGTTGTCTAAGAGTGTGTTGTTTAACTTCCATATCTTTGTGCCTAATCTGGTTCTCTGGCCCTTCATGATTTCCAATTTTATTCCGTTGTGGTCAGAGAAATTACTTTGTATAATCTCAATCTTTCTGAATTCACTGAGATTTTTTCTGTGGCTTAACATGTGGTCTATCTTGGAGTATGATCCACGTGCACTTGAGAAGAATGTATATACTGCTGTATTTTGGTGTAGTGTTCTGTATATGTCTATTAGGTCCAGATCCTCTAATGTGTTAACCAACGTCTTTGTTTCTTTATTGATTCTTTGTAGAGATGATCTTTCTAATGGTGATAATGGTGTATTAAAGTCCCCCACTATAGTTGTAGAGGCATCTATTTCTCCACTTAGTTTTTCCAGTGTTTGCCTCACGTATTTTGAGGCACCCCTGTTAGGTGCATAAATGTTTATGATTATTATTTCTTCTTGAAAGATTACCCCTTTCACTAATATATATTGTCCATCTTTGTCTTTTACAATAGTTTTGCATTTAAAGTCTATTTTGTCTGATATTAGTATAGCTACTCCCACCCTTTTTTGGTTATTGTTTGCTTATAGGATTTTTTTCCAGCCATTTACTTTCAGCCTCCTTGAATCCCTGGATCCAAGGTAGGTTTCTTGTAGACAACATACAGATTGGTCATATTTCCTAATCCATTCTGCCAGTCTGTGTCTCTTGACTGGTGAGTTTAATCCATTAACATTCAGTGTTATTACTCTCAAGGAATTACTTACATTAGCCATATTTCTTTTGTGTTTATGTGTCATATGTTGTTTTTCTTTATCTTTTTGGCTTTTTAGTTGTTCTTACACTCTTCTCCAGCTCTCTCTCTCTCTCCTGCTTTTTCTTTTCAACCTGCAGAACTCCCTTTAGTATTTCTTGAAGGGCAGGTTTCTTATTGGCAGACTCTCTTAATTTCTGTTTATATGTGAATATTTTTAATTCTCCATCATTTTTTAATGCCATCTTTGCTGGATAGAGAATTTGTGGCTGGAAGTTTTTTTCTTTAAGTACCTTAACTATCTCATGCCACTGCCTTCTTGCCTCATGGTTTCAGATGAGAAATCAGCACTTAATCTTATTAAGCTTCCCTTGTATGTGATGGTTCTTTTTTCTCTTGTTGTTTTCAGTATTTTCTCTTTGTCTTGAGCACTGGACAGTTTGACAAGCATATGTCAGTAGGCCTATAGGGATTTATACTCTTTGGTGTGTGCTGTGCTTCCTGGACTTGTACATCCATTTCCCTCAGTAGGGTTGGGAAGTTTTCAGCCATTATTCCTCCAACACTTCTTATGTCCCCTTTCCCTTCTCTTCTCCCTCTGGGATGCTTATAATGCGTAAGTGTGTGTGTTTTGTGTTGTCATTCAAATCCCTAAGTCCTTGCTGGATTTTTTCTATCTTTTTATCTATCTGTTCTACTATCTGTTTGATTTCAGATGTACTGTCATCCACATCACTAATTCTTTCCTCTGCCTGTTGAAATCTACTGTTATGTGCTTCCAATGTGTTTTTGATTTCTTGGATTGTGCCTTTCATCACCATAATATCTGTTATCTTTTTATGTATGTTTACAATTTCTTCAGTATGTTCTCCCAGTGTCTTCTTAATATCCTTAATCTCTTTCTTCATTTCATTAAGTTGTTCCATGATATTTGTTTGGACAGCTTTGATTAGTTGTTCAGTGTTCTGCACCTATTCATAGTTTTTAGTTTGTTCATTGACTGAGCCAAGTCTTCCTCTTTCTTAGTGTGGTTTGTAATTTTTTTTTTATTGCCCTCTGGTCATCTTTTTATTTTGGTGGGTTTATTCAGTTGATTAGCTTCTCTCTTTACTCTATGGTTTTATTTAATTGCTGTTCTTGTGTATATGTTAAGTTTTCCCTTTGACACTTTGTTCTTCTTCTTCTATTTTGTTGCTGTACTCTATGTTCCCATGGAGGAAAAAAATTGGGCCAGAGAAAGTGAAAGAGGTAAGAAAGGTAAAAGGATAATAGTAATAATAATAGTAATTGTTAGAAGAGGAACCATTGAAGAACTTGGAAAATGAAACAAGAAACAGAATAGAGAAATAAATATGTAGAAGGAATTAAAATGCTGGAATGGTGAGAAGAGAGGAAAAGAAAACAGAGAAGAGAGATAGAAAAAAGTAAGAAAGAGAAAGTATACAGAGAAAAAGGGAGAGAAGGAGAAATCCAAACAAGAAAAATTGTAGACCAAATAAAAGAGGTGGAATGAAAGAACAACAATAGAAAACAGAGGGTATAAAGATGAAGGAGTGATAAATAATGTAGGTAGAATAGATCAGTAACCAAAAGAATAAAAGAAAGAAAAAGAAAAAATAAACAAGCAGAGAAAGAAAGGGAGGAGATACAAAACAAGCAAGAAACAAGACAGCAGCAACTCGTTTTTTAAAGAAAGGAGAAAAAAAAAAAAAACACGGAAAAACAGCCTTCTTTCTTAGACCCCTAAGGATCTTCTCAGGCTGCTGGTGTTCCTCAATCACTCATCCTGTAGCCTTCCCTCTGCTGGTTTTGCACTTGGTTTTAGTGAGTAAAGTAATGGAAATAAAAGAAAATGAACTTTTTAAAAGAAAATAAGAGATCCAATTAAAGCTAATACAAAGAAAATGTCTTTATGTTCCTTGTCAAAGTTTCAGCTGGATACCTGATAACCTGGTGAATCTCTCTTCAAGGAATAGCCAAGAATGAAACCAGGGACCTCATATATGCCAGGTAGCAATTCTCCCACTGAGCTATTCTCAGTCCCTAGGCTAGTCAACCTTTCAGAAGTCTATCCACCCCTTTTCCCTTGGGCAGGTTAGATCCCCTGCAGTCAGCTGGAGTGGTGCTGATCCCCGACTGTCTCTGACTCCTCTCTGATGTACTTAATTCCTCTCTTTACCTAGGTGGCTAGGTGTGACCGCCAGCCTGGGATGATTCCCCTCCCCTCTCCCTGTTGAGTCGGGGTCCCTTCCGATATTCAAGGGGGCCCAGCTGGCTAAACTCGCTCTCCCAGACCCTTCTTTCTCGCAGGGAATCTGCAGTCACTCTTCCGTTTGGAGCAGGAGGCTGAGTCTTCACCTAATCTGTCTGCTCTGAGGGCCCTGAGGGTGCCCCTTCCAGTCACTGAGGTATGCAACCCCTGATTATTCCTGGCTTCCCTATCTGTCCAGTACCCTCCTAGATGACTCAGAGCACTTCCTGTAGAGGTAGACGTCTGCTCTACTCTCAGTTAGATACAATTCTCCAGGAGTTTTACCCTTGCTTAATATCTCAGTTGTGGGGGAGGGGAGCCCTTCCCGGCAGCCGGGAGGTTTAATAACTCATGATTACTTGTTTTGACTTCTTCATGTCTCTAATCCTCACTCTTCTGGGAGTTGGTAAGCAGTGTCCTGGTTTGCTGTGCCCCAAAGCAAGTCCCCACAGCAGCCTCTGACTTTTTCTTTGTTGTTTTAGTGAGAGCTAAGATTTATATGTCTAATCTGTCGGCCATGCTCCCGTGAATAAGGTTTTAGCGAATAAACTAAGTTAAACTTTAAAAAAGGAAACTTTAAAGAAAAATAAGAGATCCAAGAGAAGCTAATACAAAAATAATGTCTCTGTGTTCCCTGTCCTAAAGTATCAGCTAGGTTTGATAACCCGGTGGATCACTACTCTAAGGAGAGCCAGGAATCAAACCAGGGACCCCATATATTTAAAACAGATCCTCCTCCACTGAGCTGAACTTTCTAGTTGGGTCAGTTAGCTCTTCAGAAAACTATCCAGTCGCTTTCCCTAGGGCAGGTTTGACTCTTTGCAGTTGGGTAGCTTCCTGCTGATTAGGAGCCTGTCTGTCCCTACCCCCTTTCGATTCTTATTGCTTTCTCTTCCAGGGCAGCAGGATGCGATAGCCTGTGTGATTGGATCCCCCCTCACATCTCCTGGTCAGGTTGAGTTCCCTTCTGAAATTTAAATGAGACCCTGGTATCCAAACTCACCGCAGGGAAATGACTCAGAGCCCTTTTCCAGACCTCCTCCTCCTCCCAGGGTACCCTAAATAGGCCCTTGGAAGGTTAAGTGCTTCCTACTGCTCGTCTCCCTTAGGGGAGTTGGAATTTTGATAGTTTTCAGCACCAGAGTAGTCAATTGCCTGTCTCTGCCTTCTCCCAGCCCAAGTTCGTCTCTCCCAGGTTGGCTAGATATATCAGGCCACCTTAGCAGATTAGCCTCTCCCCTCTTCCCGGAGCCACGTCTTGCCAGCTGGTATGCTCCCTAAAGTTCAAAGGGGGTCCAGGTAACCAAACCCACAGAAAGGAACCCCTCTCCACTCTTCACCAGAACCCTGGAGAATGCTCTCTCTTGCTCGGTGGCTGGTGGGAGTCAGGGGTTCACAGCAGCTTTTTGCTTTGAGGGTGAGACTTAGCTGCCCACTGTTTGCAGCCACCAGGCCGAGAAACCCGCGGTTTTCCCTTGGGCTTTTTATCTCTTTGTCCAGTTCCCTCCAGATCGATGCCCTGAAGCCTCCTGCTCTGTGGGTTCCCAAAACAGCTCACTCAGGCAGGATCTTGCCCCTTCTCAGCCGCTTTTGATGAGAGAGCTGGTGAGTGCCCACTTAATTAGGCACCATCTTGCTCTATCCTCCGTGTTGTTGTTTTGATTCATTAATTCATTTAACAAATATTTTTTGAGCATCTACTATGTATCAGGCTGTGTTTGTAGGTGCTGGAGCTACAATAATTACCGGGACAAACACAGTCCCTGCCCTTATGAAATTAAAGTTCTACTTGGGGAGACAAATAAACAAACTAATGGATAAATAAGTACAAATTGTTACCAGGCTATGAAGAAACCCTCTGGGTGGAATGATACAGAATAACAGGCAGGCAAGAGAGGGAGGAAGCTGTACCTAATTTAGATACATTAATCACAGAGGGCCTCTTCCAGATGAAAACTGAATGCAAGCTGAAATCTAAAATATAAGAAGTAGTCAGGCAGAGGGAGCAGCTTGTACAAAGGCACAGAGGCAGAAAAGATGGTGGCATGTTGGAGAAATGAATAGATGGCCAAGGTGTATGGAACAAAGTTGAGAGGGGGTCAAATCTTGTAAGGACCAACACTTACAAACACTTTTATTGCATGATGTGAGGAAAAACCATAGAATTCTATGAGAAAGTAGATTTGATAACTTTGTGATCTGGGAATTGGAAATAGGAAACAAATACATCAGGAAGCACATATGTATGGCTGAAGGTCAAGTGGTGATGGTGGTGGTGGTGTGTTGTGTGTGTTTGTGTTATGTGCAGAACCTCAAGATGTAAACACTTTGGTCCCTGTGGCAGAGAATATCAATTGTCCCTCCTCACTGCCTCCCCATGCTCAAGTATCCAGTCTCCCCTTCCTCTAGAATCATAGAAGTTTTAGTTAGGCATATTGCCACCCAACTAAAGACTTCATTTCCCAACTGCCTTGCATCTAACATAGCCATGTGGCTAGGTTAAAGCCAATAGCTGTGGGTGAAAATGATGAGTGTAA
Source organism: Tolypeutes matacus (assembly GCA_026826555.1). Lineage (NCBI taxonomy): Eukaryota > Metazoa > Chordata > Mammalia > Cingulata > Chlamyphoridae > Tolypeutes > Tolypeutes matacus. The sequence continues at coordinate 60,364 of JAKSZT010054491.1, read as the reverse complement.
CTTCTGAGTGGTGACCTGTATTAGTTATCTTTTACTGAGTAGCAGATTTTCCCAAAATTTAGTGGTTTAAAACATCAATAAACTTTTATTATCTCACAGAGTTCCTGTGGATCAGGAATTTGGGACCTGCTTTACCTGGGTGGCTATGGCTTGGGGTCTCCCATGAAGTTTCAGTCAAGGTGTTGGCTAAGTCTGAAGTCATCTGAAAACTTGACTGGTGATGGAGGATGTCCTTTCAAAATGGCTCTTTCACATGGTTTATAACTTGATGCTGGCTGTTGGCAAAAGGTGTCAGTTCCTTCCCATGTGGATCTTTCCATAAGGTCACCTGAGTATCCTTACAACATGACTGCTAGCTTCCCCCTGAATGAGTGATCTGAAAGATAGCATTAGAAGTCATACTTTGTCTTTTTCAAAATATCTTATTGGTCACACAAGTCAGCCCTCTTCAATGTGGATGGGGACTGCATAAGGGCAGATCATTGAGAAGGGGAAGATCATTATGAGTCATCTCAGGGGCTGGCTACTTACCATTCGCCCTTGGTCAGAGGGGAGAGTGCCAGCCCTTTCTGTCTTTCTCCCTTTCCTCTGCCTGGAATTACAAGCAGATTGCCATTTTGTAGCTGGAAAGCATGCAGATATAGGCACCCCTCTAAAGTAGGTTGAGCAACAAAATAGAAGGAGCCTGGGTGCCCAGCACTGTTAAGCTGCCACACCAGCCCTGGACCACCTGCCTTTTCTGTCATATGAGAAAGAAGTTCATCTCTGTCTCATCGAAGCTACGATATTTCTGAGGCTCTTATTACAGCACTCTTGTCTGTCTTCTAACTAAAACAGTCCCTTTGCTGAGGCATCAGGCTTTGCTCCCCCCACCCCCTGTCCTCAGCTTATAAATCTCTGGGTCTGTGGGAGGTTGGGTGAAGAGGAGATGGTGATTGGAACAATCAGCTTCTGTTCCTGACCCTGCCATTGCTCAGATAGGTCCCAGCAGTCTAGAAAACCCCGAAAGTTCGAGCAACCAAATTTCAGCAGCATTCTTACCTCCCAGCCACCATTCCTTTTCCTGCCCAATGGATGGACTATTGTGGTGGTTTGAAGCTGAATGTACCCCCAAAACATGTTCTTAACTCTACTCCATTCCTCTGGGTGAAAACTCATTACAAGTAGCACCTTTTAATGAGGCTACTTCAGTTAAGATATGACCTACCTCATTTAGTATGAGTCATAATCCTCTTACTGGAGTTCTTTATAAGAGAATGAAATTCAGGCAAATATAGAAAGCCACAGAAGCAAGAATCTGAAATCAGTGAAACCCAGAAAGGAAGGGAGAGACCAGCAGATACTGCCATGTGCCTTGCCATGTGGCAGAAGAGCCAAGGATTGCTGGCACCTGGCCTTTAGGAAAAAAGCGTCACCTTGATGATGCCCTTATTTGGACATTGCCTGGCCTGCAAAACTGTAAGCTAATATATTACCACTGTTAGGGGCAAAAATGGGGACATTTCCAGACATTATTACTTCAGATATTCTTTTTTTACCCTTTCTCCCTCATCTCTCATTCTGGGAGTCTTGATATACTTGGGACTATCAATTATATCAAGTATACTTGAGAGTTTCCTACAGGTCCCTTAGGTTCTGGTCTCTTTTCTTAATTCTTTTTACTTTCCCCTCCTCAAACTGGACAGTTTAAATTATCCTGTGTTCAAGTTTGCTGATTCTTTCTTCTGTCTTCTCATATCTGCTGTTGAATCTCTTTAGTGAATTTTTCATTTCAGTAATTGTACATTTCTGCTCCACATTTTCTATTTGGTATCTTTTTATAATTTCTGTCTCTTTACTGATATTCTCATTTTGTTCAAAAATTGTTTTCCTGGTTTCCTTTAGTTCATTGTCAAGGCTTTCCTTTACTTCTTTGAACATATTTAAGACAGTTAATTTAAGGCCTTTGTCTATTAAGTCCAATGTCTAGGTTTTCTCAGAGATGGTTTCTGGAAAATTTTTTCCCTTTATATAGGCCATAATTTTCTTTTTCTTTGTATGCTTTGTAATTTGTAGTTGAAAACTGAACATTCAACTAGTATAATGTGGTGATTCTGGAAATCAAATTCTCCTCCTTCTCCAGAGTTTGCTTTTCTTGACAAAGGCTTAACTTGTGTTCAGTTTCCATTTTGACTGAGATTTCCTTGAATACCATGAGCTTAAAACAAACAAACAAACAAACAAACAAACAAACAAACAAACAATATCACTTCTCCCAGTCTTTACATATTAATCTGTTCTCGGGCACTCCTTTGACACTTAGCCAGTTCATTTACAATAGTGTGTTAGTTTTCACTTCCTGCTTGCACAGAGCCTATAGATTAGCCAGCGGTGGGAGTTTAGGGTCTTCTCATGCCTTTTCTTTCTTTATTTTTTCTTTTTAGCATCTTTTGTGACCAGCTTCTTTTAATTACCATATTTTTAAGGTTCATTGATGTTATAGCATTCTTTTATATATACTTTTTTAAAAAATATTTTTTATTTATTTTTAAAAGATACTTAGGTTACATAAAATGCTACATAAAAAAATATAAGGTATTCCCATGTGCCCTACTCCCCCCACCTCCCACTTTCCTCCATATTAACAACTTCTTTCATTACTGTGGTACATTCATTGCAATTGATGAACACATTTTGTAGCATTGCCACTAAGGATGGATTATACTTTACATTGTACTTTTAAAAATATATATATTTTAAAAGATGCTTAGATTACATAAATGTTACACAAAAATTACAGGGATTTCCATGTTCCCCACCTCCCACACCTCCAATAACATCCCACATAAACATCTTTCATTAGTGTGGCACATCACCTGCAATGGATATACACATCCTGGGGCTTTGCCACTAAGCATGGACCATAGTTCACATTGTAGACCCCACTCTCACCCACACAGTTCTGCATGTTATATGCTGATGTAAAATGCCCTATATCTGTCATTGTAATGTTACTAAGGATAATTCCCAAGTCCTGAAAAAGCACCTGTATTACAACTGCTTTTCCCTTCCCTGCCCCAAAGGTATCCAGTGTCCACTGGCTCCACCTCACTGCTGTAATTTCTTCCATTGCTTGAATCACATTATGTCTGCAACAGAATACCATTCACTCCACTCTAGTCCATAACTCTTCCCCCAATCCTGAGGAGTTTGGGATGGTGATGTCCACTCCACCTCCAAGTGAGAGGGGGCTTATATCCCATTGGTACGATGGATGGGATTTTCCTGCCTGCAGCTGCAGGCTTTCTCCATTCCCTGGGGTGGCCGTTGTGCATCATCGTCTCCTCAGCAGGTGGCTTGGGTGAGTCCATTGAGCTGTAAAGTAGGAGTTGCAGTTCCACCGAGATTCCAGGCACAGCTGGCACATGGGAAGACCCGAGGCTCCAGTCTCTGGAAGTATACCTACAAACTCCATCATCACATATAGGTTTGAATAGAAGGGACTGATGAACCATGTGCAGGGAGGACTTATTTGAGTCCAACTCTGTCACTCTCATGAGCACAGATTCCAAAGTATAGTCCCCTGATAAGGCATCAATCTCTGGAGCTATCACCCCTTATATAGGACCTGGGTGTCTCCAGAGCCCCCAGGAGCCACTCTGTGTGGGATGATATCCACTTTGGTGTTATGTCCATATGCGTGATGGCTCACAACCTTCTCTTCTCCTTCTCTCCCTTGTTAACCTATCTTTCAGACAGTGGTTCTCAGAGACTGCTCACTTTCCTCAATTCAAATCAGTGAGGTCATATACTGTTCATCCTTCAATGCCTGGCTTACTTCACTCAACATAAGGTCTTCAAGATTCATCCACGTTATTCCGTGTGTTAGCACTTTATTCCTTCTTACAGCTGAGTAATATTCCATTGTATGTATGTATCACATTTTGTTTATCAATTCATCTGTTGATGGGAACCGGGGCTGATTCCAACTTTTGGCAATTGTTAACAATGCCGCTGTGAACATTGGTGTACATGTATCTGTTTGTGTCTTTGCTTTCATTTCTTCTGGATATTGCTGTATCATATGGAAGATCTATTGTTAGTTTTCTGAGGAACCGCCAAACTGTCCTCCACAGTGGCTGGACAATTCCACAATCCCACCAGGAGTGGATGAGGCTTCCCATTCCTCCACATCCTCTCCAACACTTATAGTCTGCTGTTTTTTTTTAAAAGCTGTCATTCTGATGGGTGTAAGAAGGTATCTCATTGTAGTTTTGATTTGCATTTCCCTAATAGCTAGCGAGGTCGAGCATTTTGTCATGTGCTTTTTAGCCATTTGTACTTCTTCCTTGGAGAAGTGTCTTTTCAGGTCACTTGCCCATTTTTTAAATGGGTGGTTTGTCTCTTTGTTTTTGAGGTGTAGGATTTCTTTATATATGCAGGCTATTAGGCTCCTATCAGATATATGGTTGCCAAATATTTTCTCCCATTGGGTAGACTGCCTTTTTATTTTCTTAATAACATCCTTTGAGGTGCAGAAGTTTTTAATTTTGAGGAGATCCCATTTATCTGTTTTCATTTTTGCTGCTCGTGCTTTGGCATGAAGTTCATGAAACCATTTCCTATCACAAGGTCCTGTAGATGCTTCCCTACCTTATCTTCCAAGGTCTTTATGGTTTTGGCTCTTCTATTTAGATCTTTGATCCATCTTGAGTTAATTTTTGTATAAGGTGTGAGATGGTATTCCTCTCTCATTCTTTTGGATATGGATATCCAGTTCTCCAAGCACCACTTGTTAAAGAGGCCATTATCTCGCAGTTGAGTGGGCTTGGTGGCCTTGTTGAATATCAGATGACTGTATATGGGAGGATCTATATCAGAACTCTCAATTCAGTTCCATTGGTCAGTATGTCTATCCTTGTGCCAATACCATGCAGTTTTGAGCACTGTAGCTTTGTAGTATGTTTTAAAGTCAGGTAATGTGATACCTCCAACTTCATTTTTCTTTTTCAATATGTCTTTGGAAATTCGGGACCTCCTACCTTTCCAAATATATTTTGTAGTTAGTCTTTCCAGTTTCTTAAAAAATACAGTGTTGATTTTTATTGGGATTGCATTAAATCTGTAGATTAGTTTGGGTAGGATAGACATCTTGATGATGTTTAGTCTTCCTATCCATGAACAGGAATATTCTTCCATTTATTTAAGTCTTCTTTGATTTCCTTTAACAGTGTTGTGTAGTTTTCTGTATATAAGTCCTTTACATCTTTAGTTAAATTTATTCCTAGGTATTTGAATCTTTTAGTTTCTATTGTAAATGGTATTTTTTTCTTGACTTCCTCCTCAGATTACTCGTTATTGGTGTACAGAAATGCTACTGATTTTTGCACATTGATCTTATAGCCTGCGACATTACTGAACTCCTTTATAAGTTCCAGAAGCTTTGTTGTAGATTTCTCAGGGCTTTCTACATATAGGAGCATGTCATCTGCAAATAATGAAATTTTTACTTCTTCTTTTCCAACTTGGATGCCTTTTATATCTTTTTCTTGCCTCAGTGCTCGAGCAAGTACTTCTAAGACAATGTTAAATAGGAGTGGTGATAGTAGGCATCCTTGTCTTGTTCCCGATCTCAGAGGGAAGGCTTTTAGGATTTCACCATTGAAGATGATGTTAGCTTTGGGTTTTTCATATATACCCTTTATCATATTCAGAATGTTTCCTTCTATTCCTATCTTTTGCAGTGTTTTTATCAGAAAAGGATGCTGTATATTGTCGAAGTTTCCTTTTATTCCTATTTTTTGTAGGGTTTATATCAGGAAAGGTTTTTGTATTGTGTCGAATGCTTTTTCTGCATGTATAGAAATGATCATGTGATTTTTTTTTCTTTCAATCTGTTTATGTGGTGTATTAAATTTATTGATTTTCTTATATTGAACCATCCTCATATACCTGGGATGAAACCCACTTGGCCATGGTGTATAATCCTTTTGATATGTTGTTGAATGCGATTAGCAAGTATTTTGTTGAGGATTTTAGCATCTATGTTCATTAGCGAAATTGGTCTGTAATTTTCCTTTCTTGTGGTTCTTTGTTTGGTTTTGGTGTTAGGGTAATATTGGCATCATAGAATGAGTTAGGCAATATTCCTTCTACTTTTATTTTTTTGGAAGAGCTTAACAGAATTGGTGTTAGCTCTTTCCAGAATGTTTGATAGCATTCAGCTGTGAAGCCATCTGGTCCTGGGCTCTTCTTAGTTGGGAGGTTTTTGATGACTGAGTCTATCTCTTTACTTGTAATTGGACTCTTGAGTTCATCAATTCCTTCTTTCATCAATGTAGGCTGTTTGTGAGTTTCTAGAAACTTGTCCGTTTCCTCTAAATTATCATTCTTGTTGGGATATAATTTTTCAAAGTATCCTCTTATGATACTCTTTATTTCTGTGGGTTCAGTAGTGATATCCCCTTGCTCATTCCTTATTTTGTGTATTTGCATCTGTTCTCTCTTTTTCTTTGTTAGTCTGGCTAAGGGTTTTTCAATTTTATTGATCTTCTCGAAGAATCAGCTTTTCATTTTGTTTATTTTTTCTAGTGCTTTCTTATTCTCTATTTCATTTAGTTCTACCCTAATCTTTGTTATTTCCTTCTTTCTACTTCCTTTAGGTTTAGTTTGTTGTTGTTTTTCCAGTTCCTCCAAGCTTTCAGTTAGGTCTTCAATTTTAGCTCTTTCTTCTTTTTTAATATATGAATTTATGGCTATGAACTTCCCTCTCAGGACTGCTTCCACTGCATCCCATAGGTTTTGATATGTTGTATTGTTATTTTCATTAGTTTCAAGGTAGTTACTGATTTCTTTTGAGATTTCCTCCTTGACCCACTGTTTGTCTAAGAGTGTGTCATTTAACTTCCATATCTTTGTGCCTATCCTGATTCTCTGGCCCTTAGTGATTTCTAATTCCATTCCATTGTGGTCAGAGAAATTACTTTGTATAATCTCAATTTTTCTGAATTCATTGAGAGTTGATCTGTGGCCTAGCATTTGGTCTCTCTTGGAGTATGATCCATGTGCACTCGAGAAGAATGTAAATCCTACTGTATTTGGGTGTAGTGTTCTGTAAATGTCTATTAAGTCCAGGTCCTCTAATGTATTGTTCAGAGTCTTTGTTTCTTTATTGATTCTCTGTCTAGATGTTCTGTCTAATGATGATAACGGTGCATTAAAGTCCCCCACTGTAGTTGTAGAGGCATTTATTTCTCCACTTAGTTTTCCCAGAGTTTACCTCATCTATTTTGAGGCCCCCGATTATGTGCATAAATGTTTATGATTGTTCTATCTTCTTGAGAGGTTACATCTTTTACTAATATATAGTGTCCATCTTTTTCTCTTACAATAGTTTTGCATTTAAAGTCTATTTTGTCTGATATTAGAATAGCTACTCCTGCCCTTTTTTGGCTATTGTTAGCTTGTAAAATGGTTTTCCAGCCATTCACTTTCAGCCTCCTTGAATCCCTGGGCCGAAGGTGGGTTTCTTGTAGACAGCATATAGATGGATCATATTTCCTTATCCATTCTGCCAATCTTCATCTCTTGAGTGGTGAATTTAATCCATTAACATTCAGTGTTATTACTCACAACGAATTTCTTACTTCAGCCATATTTTCTTTGGGTTAATGTATGTCATATGTTGATTTGTTTCTGTTTTTGTCTTTTTAGTTGATTTTAAACTCTCCTCCAACTCTCTCTCCCTTGTTTTTTCCTTTCAACTTGTAGAACTTCCTTTAGTATTTCTTGTAGTGCAGGTTTCTTGTGGGCATACTCTATTAATTTCTGTTTATCTGTGAATATTTTGAACTCTCCATCAGTTTTGAATGCCAGTTTTGCTGGATAGAGAATTCATGGCTGGAAGTTTTTTCCTTTTAGTACTTTGACTATGTCATACCACCGTCTTCTTGCCTCCATGGTTTCAGATGAGAAATCAGCACTTAATCTTATTGTGCTTCCCTTGTATGTGATAGTTCTCTTTTCTCTTGCTTCCTTGAGTATTTTCTCCTTGTCTTGAGCATTGGACATTTTGACAAGTACATGTCTTGGAGTTGGCCTGTTGGGATTTATACTGTATGGGGTGTGCTGTGCTTCCTGGATCTGCACATCCATCTCTCTCAATAGGGTTGAGAAGTTTTCAGCCATTATTTCCTTCAGCACTCCTTCTGTTCCCTTTCCTTTCTCTTCTCCTTCTGGGATGCCCATAATGCATGTTTGTGTGTTTTGTGTTGTCGGTTAAATCCCTGAGTCCCTGCTGAATTTTTTCTATGTTTTTGTCTATTTCTTCTACTATCTGTTTGATTTCAGATGTATTGTCTTTCACATCACTAATTCTTTCTTCTACCTGTTCAAATCTGCTGTTATGTGAATCCAGTGTCTTTTTGATTTCTTGCGTTGTGCTATTGATCACCATCATATCCGTTATCTTTTTATTTATGTTTACAATTTCTTCAGTATGTTCTCCCAGTGTCTTCTTAATATCCTTAATCTCTTCCTTCACTTCATTAAGTTGGTCCATGATATTTGTTTGGAAAGCTTTGATTAGTTGTTCGATGTTCTGCATCTCTTCCTGGATTTTAGTTTGTTCATTGGGCTGGTCCATGTCTTCCTGTTTCTCAGTGTTGTTTGTAATTTTTTGCTGCCCTCTAGTCATCATTTTATCTTGATGGGTTTATTCAGTTGATTAGCTTCTCTCTCTGCTCTAGAGTTTTATTTAGCTGGTGTTTCTGTGTGTGTTAAGTTTTCTCTTTGACACTTTTTCTTCTTATTTTATTTCCTTGCTTCTTTCTATGTTCCCTTGAAGGCAAAATATTAGGGCCAGAGGAATCAAAAGATGCGAGAAAGGAAGAAGGATAATAGTAATATTGATAAAAGTTAGAAGAGGGGCCATATAAGACTTAGTAAAATGAATATTTAACTCATGTAGGCAGTGTAGACTAATAGGATAAAAAGTGGATTACCTACAATGGACTGGGAAACCAAATAGAGGAATATATATATAATGATTTAGAAGGCTAGAATGATGAGGAGGGAGAGAAAGAGTAAATAAAGGGCTGAAAGGAAAAAGTTACTATTAATAAAAAAAGAAGAGAATGGAATAGATAGAATAGAAATTGACACCCTTAAATTGTGGGCTATGAAAAAATGTGATATATAAGAGCCACAATAGAAAGCAGAGGGAAGAAAGATGAAGGAAGGAAAAGAGATAGCTTGGGATACAAAATTAATATAGACAGAGAATGGGAAATCACTGAAGAAGAAGCACAGCAAAGAAGAGACAAGCTAGCAGCACCTAATTAAAAAAAAATGAAAGAAAAAAGAAAGGGTGGGGGGAGGAAAGAGGAAAGAAAAACAAGAGACAACAAATAAACAGAAAAACCAAACAACCACACAAGCAAGCAGTCAAAAAATCTAGGGAAGAATGGTGTTCCTTCTTGGGCCCTTGTGGAACCTCTCAGCTTGCTTGTATTTATCAATCAATTGCCCTGCAAGGTTCTATCTGCAGGTTTTGGGGCAGATTATAGCTATTAAACTAAATTAAAATGAAAAATTCATTTTTTATTTTTTAAAGTGACTGTCTTCTTTTTTGGCGAAATAAGGAACCCAAAATATGTCCTCTTCTAGACCACCCCCTTCACTGAGCGGACTAACTAGGCTCATGAACACTAATCAAGCACTTCCCAGTTTCTGGCCTCCCCAGAGGAGCTGAAGCTCTGATGCTAGTCAGTGCAGAACGATAAAAATGGCTGACTCCGCCCCCTCTGGGGCCAAGCCTGAGTATCACCTGGCTGTGGGTTAAATCAGGCTTCCTCAGTAGATTCGCCTCTTCCCTCTGCCTGGCGCTGCTTCAAGCCAGCTTATCTGCTCCCCAAAGCTATGAGGGGGTCCAGGCAGTCAAATCAACAGAAAGGAAACCCATCTCCACCTGCTGTCAGTACCCTCCCACTCTCGAAGAATGCTCTCTCTGACCGGATTGCCAGTGGGGGCTAGGGCGTATCCCTAGGCAGATAGGTAAGTCAACTTCCTCAGCAGATTCACCACTCTCATCAGCCTGGTCCTGCTTCAGGCCAGCTATTTTGCTCCCCAAGGCTGCAAGGCATTCCAGGCAGCAAAATCCACAGAAAGGAAAGCCCTCTCGACCCTCAACCAGAATCCTCCCACTCTTGGAGATAGCTCCTTCTCACCGGGCTGCCTCGGGAGTCGCGGCTCAAACCCTCAACTTATCTTTTATTACCTAAGTTATATATGTTCACTGTAAAAAGAGTAATTATGGAAAAACAGGAAAAAAAAGTACTGCATATCCTAGCACTGATAAATATTCTTGAAATTTTGGTATAGATCATCTATAGTTACAGGAAACAGATCAGTGCTTTTCTGGGCTGGGAGTGGAGGAAGTATGAGTTCAAAGGGGCATGAGGAAAATTTTGGGGGTGATGGAAATATTCTTATCATTATTTTGACCATGGTTACACAGATATATATCTTTCTCAAAACTCATTTTACTGTGTATGTAAAATGCTTGCATTTTATTGGATTCAAAGTGTACCTCAGTGTATTAGTTAGGGTTCTCTAGGGAAACAGAATCAACAGGAAATATCTGTAAATATTATGAGATTTTGTAAGAGTCTCTCACTTGACCGTGGGGATGCACAAGTCCAGGTTCTGCAGGCAGGCTGTAAACCAGGGGCTCCAATGAAATTCTAATGAAGGTCCTTGATGAGTATCCAGGAGACATTGGCTGTCCAAAGATGAGCTGGGACATTCTCTCTGAATGCTGAAATCACTTCCCTTTTAAGGCATTCAACTGATTGGATAAAGCATCACTCATTGCTGACAGCAGTCTTCCTGGTTGATGTAGATGTAATCAGCTATCTATGCAGTAAGCTCACTGGTAACTAAAGTCCATAAATATCCTTGTATTACAATTAGCCAAGGGCTTGCTTGACCAAACAACTGGGCACAATTAATTACCTGGCCGAGTTGACACATGAGCCTAACCATCACACTCAGTAAAGTCAACTTAATGAAAAATTTAAAATAATATTTATAATAGTATCAAACACAATAAACACACAGAAGAACAGAGAAATAGAGACAGCTCCGTAGAAACAGCAGAGGCCCTGGGAAGAGAGATCAGCCTAATAGCCTGCAGCTGTAGCTGAGCCCAGAGAGGAATGAGCCTTGTGAGAGAGACGAGACTTATCCCAGCCTACAGGTAATATTGGAAGAAGCTGGGACCACAGAGCCTTAAGAGGAAGAGGAAGCCTGAATCCTTGCAGATGTTGGCAGCCATCTTGCTCCAACACATGGCAATAGACTTTGGTGAGGGAAATAACTTAATGCTTTATGGCTTGGCAACTGTAAGCTTCTACCCCAAATAAGTACCCTTTATAAAAACCAACCGATTTCTGGTATTTTGTATCAGCACCCCTTTGGCTGACTAATACAGTGAAATGTACCTTTTTTCATGGATTGGAAAGCTCAAGATTGTAAATGTATCAATTCTCCCCAAATTGATTTATTGCTTCATTACAATTCCCCCCAAACGCAGAAAGCATCTCCTGACATGTGAGAGCTGAGCAGGTACTATCAGCTGGACCTTAGTGTTGTTACAAGTTGGTCTGGCCCTCACTTATAGGCCTTGTTCTCCTGTTGAACATAATTTAACAGAACATCAACATCAGATAAGGGCACTCTGTGATCATAATGGATCAAAACAAGACAACTGTATAATCATGTCTGAAAAGAGACATGACATGAATATTGTGCAAACTACCAAACAGTCACCTATCCTGACAAAGATAAGTGACTGCTGCTTTTTTACCAATTATAGATTTAGCTTTGATATAGTCTTTCCTTCTACTAGATAATATTTATTAAGACACCCAATCATAAAATTATTTGTACTTTCTGACAGCATCCAATCCCCAAAGAGCACATATTTCTTTAAACTTTCTATGAAATCACCCAGTGCAACCCTAAAACATATAATAAATCTCTTCTACCATCCTCTAAGTGAATTGCCCCATGGTTCTCCATGGTATGTACTCTCCCTCATTGTAGAAAGTAATAAATCCAACTTGTTCGACTATAGATGTGTTCCTGGTGGTCTTTGACTGGAGGGAATTGTTATTTGGTAAGCTTATTCTAAAAGTTGGAAGTGTATTTCTAATATCCAAATAATTTATAAATTTTCTAGTTATATATCTGATTTGCATTTTTAGCATAATTCCATGGTTATGGGAAAATATACTGTCTGATTTCAATTAGTTGAAATGTATTGAGAAATTTGTTGTAAATGTTCCATGATCTATGATCACATGGAAAAATGCATACAATATTGTATATAATGCATATAATAAAGTGTGTATATTCTGAAGTTGTTCACTGTAGTGTTCTATGGCAAAGAGGTCAAGTTTATTAGTTATGTTTTTCAAATATTCCATCTGCCTACTGGATTTTCCACTTTGTTCTATTAGTTACAAAATGACTCACGTTAATGCCTCTCACTTGATTGTAGGTATTTTGCTATTTTCACTTTTAGTTCCACACATTTTTCCTTTGCATATTTTGGAGTTATTTCATTTGGAACTTAAAAATATAAGATTGTAATATCATCATGGTGGATTGACCCTTAATCATTATGAAAGGTCCCTATCTATTCATGCTGATTCCCTTTATGTCTACATTTCTATATTATTACAGCTACATCAGTGACTCTTTGGTTAGTGTTTGCATGGTACTTACTTTTCCCCTATCTAACTCAAAATTTCTGCATCCTTATTTTTATGCCTTTGATGAATCCTATATAGTTTTTAAAGAAAATTCAGTCTCATAATCTGTGTTTTCAGTCAACTTAAATTAAAAAAAAAACTACTGATACAGCTAATTTTTAAATATACCTCTTAATATTTATTTCCTATTTGTTTCACCTGTTTCATGGTCTTTTGTCTCTCATTTGCTTCCTTCTTTTGGGTAAATGAACTATTTTTAAATTATTTTTCCATTTCCTCCTATATTAGTGTGTTAGTTGTACATCCTTTTATTATTCTTATAGTGGTTATCCTAGACTTTACAACATGTGTCTTTGACCAACAAGAATTTATGATAAATGAGTATATTTTAGTGCTACCTTGACAGTGTTAGGACCTTAGGACATTTAACACTACTCACCCTCTCCAGCCTTTTCTGCTGCTGTTTCAATGTAGTTTATTCTAGTAACTAATATTTCCCCTTATAACCTCATTCACATATATAATTTAGTGCCATTAATTACACTCACGATGATGTGGTACCATCACTGCCATTCATTTCCAAAACTTCACAATCAACCAAAATAGAAATTCAGCACAAATTATCAGCTCCCCATTGTCTAACCTCAATCTATCCTCTGGTAACCTATATTCAAGATTCTTATTCTATAATTTGCTAATTATAATTATTTCATATCAGTTGGATCATACTATATTTGTCCTTTACTGTCTGGCTTATTACACTCAATGTAATGTCCTCAAGGTTCATCCACGTAGTCGCATGCATCAGGGCTTCATTCCTTTTTACAGCTAATACTCCATTGTATGTATATACTATATTTTATTTATCCTTCCATTGGTTGATGGACAAATGGGTTGCTTCCATCTTTTGGCAATTGTGAATAATGTCTCTTTGAACATCAGTGTACAAATGTCTGTTCGAGTCCCTACTTTCAGTTCTTCTGGGTTTTACCTAGTAGTGGGATTGCAGGATCATATGGTAATTCTATACTTACCTTCCTGAAGAACTGCCAAACTGTCTTCCACAGTAGCTGCACCATTTTACATTCCCACCAGCAATGAATGAGTGCTCCTCTTTCTCCACATCGTCTCCAACACTTGCAATTTTCTGTTTTGTTTTTTAATAGCAGACATTCTAGTGGGTATCAAATGATATCTCATTGTGGTTTTCATTTGCATCTCCCTAATATCCAGTGATATTTAACATCTCTTCGTGTGTTTTTTAGCCATTTTTATATTCTCTTTGAAGAAATGTCTATTCAAGTCTTTTGCTCATTTTTAAATTAGGTTGTTTGTCTTTTTATTGTTGAGTTGTAGAATTTCTTTATATATTCTTGATACTAAAGCTTTACTAGATATGTGGTTTCCAAATATTTTCACCCATTGAAGAGGCTGTCACTTTCATGATAAAGTCCTTTGATGTGAAATGTGAGATCACATTTATCTATTTTTCCTTTTGTTGCTTCTGGCTACAGTGGTTAATACAGAATGGTACTGGTATAAAGACAGACTGATTGACCAATGGAACTGAATTGAGAAATCAAAAGTAGACACACAAATTTACAGTCAAGTGATTTTTGACAAGCTTGTTAAGCCCACACAGCTGGGCCAGAACAGTCTATTCAATAAATGGTGCTGGGAGAACTAGACAGCCATATCCAAAAGAAAGAAAGAGGACCTCTATCTCATACCTTATACAAAAATTAACTCAAAATGGATCAAGGACCTAAATATAAAAGTGAGAACCATAAAACTCTTAGAAGAAAATGTAGGAAAACATCTTCAAGATCTTGTGGTAGGAGGTAGTTTCTTAAACCTTATACCCAAAGCATGAGCAACCAAAGAAAAAATAGATAAATGTGCCCTCCTCAAAATTAAACACTTTTGCACCTCAAAAGACTTTATCAAAAGGGTAAAAATGCAGCTGACTCAATGGGAGAAAATATTTGGCAATCACATATCCAATAAGGGTTTAATATCCATGATATATAAAGAGGTCATACAACTCAACAATAAAAAGAAACTACCTGATTAAAAATGGGCAAAAGACTTGAAAAGACAATTGTCCAAAGAAAAAATACAAATGATTAAGAAACACACGAAAAAAATGTTCAACATCACTAGCGATTAGGGAATTGCAAATCAAAACAACAATGAGATACGATTTCACACCTATTAAAATGGTCATTATTAAAAAGTTGGAAAACTACAAGTGCTGGAGAGGATGTGGAGAGATAGGAACACTTATTGGTGGGAATGTAGAATGGTACAGCCACTGTGGAGGACTTTTTGGCAGTTCCTAAGGAAGTTGAATATAGACTTGTCATGTGACCCCACAATACCATTACTAGCTATATACCCAGAAGAGTTGAGAACAGTGACACGAAGAGACATCTGCACACTGATGTTCATAGCGGCATTATTCATGATAGCCAAAAGTTGGAAACAACCCAAGTGTCCATCAACTGATGAATGGCTAAACAAATTGTGGTGTATACACACGATGGAATATTATGCAGCAGTAAGAAGAAATGAAATCGTGAAGCATATGACAACATGGATGAACCTGGAAGATATGTTGAGTGAAGCAAGCCAGACACAAAAGGACAAATACTGTATGTATGATTGCCCTATTATGAACTAAATATATTATGTAAACCCATAGAATTAATGATTAGAATATGGGCCACCAGAAAATAGAATGAGGGTAGAGAATGGATAACTGATGGTTAATCTGTGCAGAATTGGTTTAAAAAGTTTGTTTGTACATCTTTGTAAATGAATGGAAATGGTGAGAGAACATCATGGTGTTTGTGACTAGCAGAGCTATTATATGGGTATGACAGTAGTTGAAAGGGAAAGTCTAAGGACATTTATATTACTAGAAGGAAAGCTAAAAATTGTAACATGGGGCTGTATAATATAGTGAAGCCTCAGGAAAATACGAATATGGGTGATATTGCATATAAAAGACTTTTTACAAAATATATATAAAAATAAACTAGAGAGCAAAAACAATGAAACTCTTGTGTGAGATATTAGATTTTTTAAACCTGTATTTTATTCACTTAAACCTAATTAATTTTAAAAATGGTAATACACTCACAGAAAAAATTTAAAGTTGCAAAGTTCTACATAATATCTCTCTCCTACTCCTGTTCCTACTTACCTAGTTTCCTTCTCTTATGGCAACTGATAAGATCAGTTTCTGGTGTGTCCTTCCAGAGATTTTTTCATGCATACACAAGCAATTTGTATTTATGTAAATATAGTCTTCCCTTCCCCCATTTTTACACAATCAGCAGCATATTATATACAGTTCAGCACGCTGCTTTTGCACTTACTATATCTTGGATAGCATTATATTCAAAAATATTCTTCATTATTTTATGGCTGCATAATATTCCAATGTAGAAATCTATAATTAATATATTAACCACTTACCAATAGCTATTTAGTTTTTTCTCCATAATCTTTTGCTATTATATAAGAAGTTGCAATGATCAGCCTTGTATATATGACATTTTTAGAATTTTCATGTAGGATAATACTGTTATTTTAGATATTAAATGATATGACAGGTCAATCTCAGCTGAAAATCTACTAACTTAGTTTCCATGTTGGGAAAATGAAGTCCTTTTATATTAACTGTTACATACACAGGCATAACTTTATGGTTGCTAGGCCTTACCTTTGTAAATATCTGTCTTGTGAATGAAGCTGCTCCATATGTAGGAATTTCCCGACAATTTTGTAAGAACATGTGCTGAACATGATGCATTTCTTTACTGACACCCTCACTTGTGTTAAGAGTCTAAAAACAAATAAGGTAAAATAAAAGTGATGTGAAAGAAGAAACAGATCAACTCAACAATTTTTCAAAATCATGGCTGCATCCTAAATTAGACTAAAATTGTCTCACATTTCTCCAAGAGTACTTTTTTGAGATCTTAATATTAAAAATTTTTTAAACATAAATATTTAAGTATAAAATATTCATTGCTTAATCCCTTAGGTTTTGAGAGGCTCATGGGCAGGGAGAGTGCATTATTTCAATGTTTTTATTTCTAGCCCCTACTTTCGTATATGGCACGGAGAAGGTGCTCAGTAAATATTGCCTAAAAAATATATTGCATTATTAAAACTAAAAGTATTTTGCTACTTTTAGTTTCAGGCATGTGAACTGGAAGATCCATTTCTAATTTCAAGACCATAAATTTAATGTATATATGTTTACAACATATTGATTAGTTACAAAATTTCAGCTAGATGATAAAAATGTCTTTTTATTTCTGTTAAAAAGCTTACCTTGTATTCATGAAGTATTCGGTTTGTCCAGTAAGGTGCCCTACTTTTCAATTTGGTGATAGGCACAATGGATTTTAGATTTTCTACACTGTAAGTACACATGTCAACATCCTTTAAATAAATCATCTTTAGTAGCTAAAGTACAATGATCACTCTGTCACAAATGATTTTAAGCCACAGGAATTTTAAGCTGAAATATACTATGTTTTAAAAAGACACAATTCTAACATTTATTATATACTTAGAGAGCTATTTCTTCTTTCAATAACCACAGAATATATCTGAAAATTAAAAAACATATTTAAAAAACTTTAGATGTGGTAAGAAATGAAGGTTTTCTCTCAAAGATAGAATATGAATCTAATTTTTGTGGTGGGATTCTCAAGTGTATCTGCCTTATAATATTTTTCTACTACTCTTTCAAGTCAGGTTTTAATGAACTTATTTAAACATATAATAAGGAGAGATATATTAAGAAAAACTATAGGAAATACATCAAACAGTCAAATATAAGAAAAATAACTTTGGGGACAATATAACTTTAGGAATACTGAACTACAGTAGCTTTTTTTCTTTCCATTCTATGCCTTGTATTATTTAAATCCAAATCAATGTAAAAATTTTTCTTAATATTTTAAAACTTAAAAAAAATACACTAGAGACACATAAGAGCATATTTGAATTGCTCAAAGATGGAATTAGTGATTTTGAAGACAGAACATCCAAACTGAAAAAGACAGGAAAACTTTCATAACTGAAAAAATAGAATTGGGTCTCAGAGAATTGAATGACAACATGAAACGTACAAACATATGCATTATTGGTGTCCCAGGAGAAAAGAATGGAAAAAGGGCAGAAAGAATATTTGAGGAAATAATAACCAAAAACTTATCAACTCTTATAAAAGATGTAAATATCAATATCCAAAAAGGGCAACACACCACAAACACAATAAATCTGAACAGACCTACTCGGAGACACCTACTATTCAGAATGACAAATATCAGAGATAAAGAGAGGATTCTGAAAGCAGCAAGAGAAAAACAAAGCATCACATACAAGGGAACCTCAATAAAATTAAGCTCCGACCTCTCATCGGAAACCATGGAGGTGAGAAGACAATGTGGTACGATGTATTTAAGGTCCTGAAAGAGAATAATTGTGAACCAAGAATTCTGTATCTAGCAAAACTTTTAAAAAATGAGGATGAGTTGCAGGCAAACAAAAACTGAGAGTATGTTACCAAAAGACCAGAATTACAAGAGATACTAAAGGTAATGCTGCAGCCTGAAAGGAAAAAAACAAGGGTGAGAGAATTGGGAGAAGAGTGTAGACAAGAATATTATTAGGAATGATAAATTAAAGGGTAAAAAGACAGACAATAGTATTATTTGACAACAGAAATCCAATGGATAAAATGGATTTAATGTTAATGGCTTGAACTCCTCAATCAAAAGACATAGGCTGAGAGAATAGATAAAAAAAAATATGAGCCATCTATATTCTGTGTAAAAGAGACTCACCTCAGATGTAAGGAAACAACCAGATTGAAAGTAAAAGGTTAGAAAAAGATAGCCCATGTAAATAGCAACCAAAAAAAGAGCTGGAGTAGTGATACTAACACCAGACAAAATAGATTTTAAATGCAAAACTATTATAAGGGATGAAGAACCTCATTATACATTAATAAAAGGGGTAATTCAGCAAGGAAAAAATAACTGTACTAAATATTGATGCACCTAACCTGTGTGCCCAAGATACAGGAGGCACACACTGGTAAAACTGAAGAGAGAAATAGACGTCTCCACAATAATAGTTAGAGACTAAAATTCACCACTGTTAGCATTTGATAGAACATCTGATAGAACAGAGGATAAATTAAGAAAGAGAGAGCTTGAATAATATGATAGATGAACTAGACCTAACAGACATTTATAGAGCATTGCACCCCTAAACAGCAGGATATACATTCTTTTCAAGTGCTCATGGATCATTCTCCAGGATAGACCATATGATGGGTCACAAAACAAGACTCAATAAATTTAAAAAGATTGAAATAATCAAAAACACTTTCTCTGATTATAATGGAATGAAGCTGGAAATCAATAATGGATGGAAAAAGAGAAAATTCAAAAATATCTGGAGAATAAACAACATGCTATAAATAATGAATGGGTCAAAGAAGAAATTAGAAGATAATTCAGTAAATACCTTGAGATGAATGAAAATGAGAACATGACATACAAAAACCCATGGGACACCGGAAAGGCAGTGCTGAGAGGGAAATTTATTTATAAATTTCTTCTTTTAAAAAAAGAAGAAAGAGTTAAAATTGAAGAACAACTGCACACCTGGAGGAACTAGAAAAAGAACAGCAAACTAATCCCAAAGCAAACCGAAGGAAAAAAAAAAAGTAAAGATCAGATCAGAAATAAATGAAATCAAAACCAAAGATACAAAAGAGAATCAACAAAACCAAAAGCTGGTTCTCTGAGAAGATAAAAAAAATAAAAAATAAAAAAATAAATTGACACATCATTAACTAGACTGAAAAGAAAAAAAGAGAGAAGATGCAACTAAATAAAGTCTGAAATAGAGTAGGGACATTACCACTGACCCTGTAGATAAGAGAGATCATAAGAGGATGCTAGGAACAACTGTATGCCAAAGAAACTAGGCAATGTAGATGAAATGGACAAAATCCTAGAAACACATGAACCACCTACACTACCCTAGAAGAAATAGAAAACCTTAACAAACCAGTCACACATGAAGAGATTGAAACAGTCATCAAAAACCTCCCAAAGATGAAAAGCCCAGGACCAGATGGCCTCACAGGTGAATTCTACCAATCATTCAAAGACAATCTAATACTAATCTTACTCAAGCTCTTCGAAAAATTGAACAGGAAAGAGTGCTACCAAACTCATTCTATGAAGCCAACATCACCCTAATACCAAAACCAGATAAAGATACCAAGAAAAAAGGAAATTACAGACCAATATCCCTAATGAATATAGATACAAACATCCTCAACAAAATACTTGCAAACCCAATCAAAAGCACATTAAAAGAATTATACACCACGATCAAGGTTTTATCCCAGGTATGCAAGGGTGGTTGAATGCAAGAAAATCAATTAGTGTTGAAAACCACATTGATAAATTGAACAAGAAAAATCACATGATCCTCTCCCAATGCAGAAAAGGCATTTGACAAAATATAGCACACTTTTTTTTTTAAATAAAAACACTCCAAAAGGGACCTGGGGTCGATCCCCTGGACCTCCCGGTAAAAATAAAAAAATAACAATAAAAGAAAAAGCCATTAGCTGGATCATTCCAAACAGATAGTGGACCCTAAACCCTTCCTTAATAAACATTTTTTTTAAAAAAACACTCCAAAAGATAGAAATAGAAGGAAGCTTTCTCAATATGGTAAATTGTGTCTATGAAAAACCTACAGCTAGCATTGTACTCAAGAGCGAGACTGAAAGCTTTCCCTCTAAGACAAGGATGCCCACTGTCACCATTATTATTCATCATTGTACTAGAAATTTTAGCTAGAAGATTAGGCTAGATAAAGAAATAAAAGGCACCCAAACAGGAAAGGAAGAAATAAAATTTTCACTTTTCACTGATGATTTGATCCTATATATAGAAAATCCTGAAAAATCCACAACAAAGATACTAGAACTAATAGATGAGTTCAACAAAGTGGTGGGCTATAAGATTAACATGCAAAAATCAACAGCGTTTCTTTTCTCTTTTTTTTTTCTCACTTTTTTTATTTTTTAAAGATACTTAGATTACATAAATGATACATTAAAAATGTAGGGATTCCCATATGCCCCATTCCCTACCCCTGATACACTTTCCCACATTAACAACATCCTTCATTAGTGTGGCACACTTGTTACAATTGATGAATACATATTGGAGCATTGCCACTAAGTGTGGGTTATAATTTACATTATAGTTTAAACTCTCTCCTGCATGATTTTGTAAGTTTTGACAAGATTATGATGGCCTGTATCTGTCATTGCAACGTCATTCAGGGCAATTCCAGTGTCCCAAAAATGTCCCCATATTACACGTATTTTTCCCTTTTCCCTCCCCTCGGAACCTGTGGTGGCCACTGTCTCCACATCAATGAAAAAAGTTCTTCCATTGTTAGAATCACAATAACTCTATAGTAGAATACTAGTAAGTCTACTCTAGATCCATCATTCATTCCACAATCCTGAGGATTCTGGGATGGTGATGCCCACTCTGCCTCTAATTGAGAGGGGGCTTAGATTCCATGGGGCAGATGGATGGGACTATCTTGCTTGCCGTTGCAGACTCTCTCTGTTCCTTGGAATGGTTACTGTCCATCATTATTTCCTTGTTAGTTGTCCTGGGTGAGTCCAATGAACTGGAAAGTAGGTGTTGCAACTCTGTTGAGATTCAGGGTTAGACTGGCACATGGGAAGCCCAAAGATTTAAGTCTCTTGGACATAAACCTATAAACTCTAGTACTAACTATAGGTTCAAATATAAGGGGCAGAAGACCCATGTGTAAGGAAACCTCAACTGAGTCCAACTCTGTCACACAGGGGAGCATAAATTCCAAAGTAGAGCTCACTGACAGGGCGCCAAACTCCTGAGCTGTCATCCCTGGATCTAGTGTCTGAATGTCTCCAGAGCCCTCAGGAGCCTGCCATTTGAGGCAATATTAACTATGGCAGTCAATGAGATCCTGCTGAGACGTGCATACGCATAACCTCTGGAATGACCTCCCAACTCACTTTGAAGTCTCTCAGCCATATAAACTCATTTTTCTTTACTCTTTCCCCCTTTTGGTCAAGGTCTTTTTCCAGTTGCATTGCTAGTTGGTGCTTGGTAGTAATCCCTCAGTACCAGGGAGGCTCATCCCCGGGACTCTTGTCCCACGCCAGGGGAAAGTAATGCATTTATATGCTGAGTTTGGCTTAGAGAGAGGCCACATTTGAGCACCAAGGAGGCTCTTAGGAGGCAATTCTTAAGCAACCTATAATACTAGGCTAAGTTTCAATTTCAAAAGAAAAGTTTCATAAGTGCAGTCATCAATATCAAGAGCCCGTCAATGGTCCATACTCCTTCACTAGTCACTGCCTCTGTACTTGGGGCATTCTTGCTGTCCCATTAGAGAATGTGGCAGAACTCTCCAGGAAGGGAATTTGATATTCTTTCAGTTATTGTGTGGCTCTCCACCTACCATGACAATGACCCATGAACACTTTAACTCTTTCATATGCCTTATAAGTATGGCCCAGGTGATGCATCCTCCATCATTGATACCCCTCACCAATGATCCTCTTATGCAGCTGTAAGAAGAAATGGAGTCATGAAGCATACAACAACCTTGATGAACCTGTGAGGTAAGGCAGGCTGAAGTCTGGCCAGCAGGCATAGCCGCGCCCAGTGGGGGATATGCACAGCCCACCACTCGGGTGTAGGGCGGCTGGAACGGGCGTACTGCCCTCAGCCATGGAACGGGCGCACCGCCCTCAGCCTCGCCCAGGCAACCAACATCTGCTTGCTGATAACCAGAAGAAGCCTGCCCACACTCACCCTCCCCCCTCCCCACACAGCTAGGGAGAGCCGCACTGCCAAGGCCACACCTTAGAAGGCGTGGAAACTGCTCCCGGCCTATCACGGCCAGCCCCGCTCTCCTTTCCCGCCCACAACCCTATATAAGCATCTGTACTTCCCTTAATAAATTAGACCTGCGTGCTTACCTCGTCTCCTCGGTGGTTCTTTCCGCCGTGCGCCCTCCACACCTGCGAGCCCCCGTAGGAGCCTAGGCCTCTCCTACCCCGACCAGACAGGACGCACCCCCGGCCGCAAACCTGGAGGGCATTATGCTGAGTGAAGCAAGCCTGACAGTAAAGGACAAATACTGTATGATTGCACTATTATGAACTAAACATACTTTGCTAATTCATGGAGATAAAATTAGAATATAGGTCACCATAAAATAGAATAGGGGTAGAGAATGGAAAGCTGAGGGTTAATCTGTGCAGAATTGGTAAAAAGTATTTTTTGTAAATATTTGGAAATGAATAGAAATGTTGAAAACACATCAAAGTGTTTGTAACTAGTAAAGCTATTGTATGGGTATGATAGTGTTTGAAAGGGTAGGTCTAAGGTCATGGATATTACTAGAAAGAAAGTTAAAAAAAGGTAACATGGGACTGTACTGTAGTGAAACCTCATGTAAAATATGAATATGGGTGATATTGCATATGTAAGACTGTTTTTACAAAATATAAATAAACTAGAGATGGAAGCAGAATAGCAGATATGTATGGCAAAAGAAGCATATAGGGATTGAGAAGTGATGAGTTTTTTGTTTGTTTATTATTATTATTGGAATAATTTAAATGCTCTAAAATGATTGAAGTGATGAATGCACAACTATGTGATTGTACTGAATACCATTGATTGTACACTTTGGATGGATTTGTGCTTTATTAATATATATCAATAAAATTGATTTGTTGAAAAAAAGAAGTGGAGTGAGCAGAAGAGAAGGTGCGAGCCAGAGGCAAGGGGCCAGCTATCTTATTATTGTGTTCTGTGTTAGAAATTCAAGGAAGAGAAGAATTTTGACTTTGAACTTAGCCTTCCAGGTGATTCTAGAGATATATGTGTCATGGGAGAGGATTAAAACATTTTATTCAACAGTTTGTTACGTTTATTTATAACTTTAAATATTTAGACATATGGTATGAGGGCTTCCATTTGCATTCTTTCCCCAAGACCCACAAATGTTAGGGGAGGGCCAGGGGTGGGGAAGCGGCAGGTCAGTGCCCATTTGGCTAACCCCTCAAGTTTCTATGATAACAAATCACAAGAGGCATCTCCCAAAGCAGTGACATTTCAGGTCTGACTTGGTAACTCTGGGGTCCTTTTCAACCAGCTGCCTGCTTGTGATTAATCTTCCAATGCCCTGCCCAGTCAGAATCATATTTACTCATTTATTTTTCATAAGCATGTTTTTCCAATCCAAGAATTTCATCTGAAGTGCACTGTGGACCTCATTCATTCTTTTTCAAATTTCCTGTACATTCAAAATGACAGCCAGATCACCAGAATGGATTACTTTTAAAAAATTAACAATGGGAGAAGAGGCAAATTGATGCAAGGATTTATCAGTCATAGGAAGCCTTACAGTCAAAGAGCAAAGAATGAAAATAATCAGAACGAGATTTCCTGGGATAAGGGAATGGGGGAAAATCTGGGAAAAGGACATATTATAGGAGAAGCCTGAGAATTTCAGTAGGTTCTCTTTAAAAAGACTTACTCTATTTTGATTCACAGGAGGCTTTATTAAAATATTGAATTTACTGATTAATAAGACCAAATATAAAATTACCAAGAGTAAAAGCACTGATGACCCAAGATTAAGTGTTTCTGGATAGGAATCCACAGGAAGCATCATCTAGGGCAAAGGCAGGATTTGATTTTACAAGGTTCCCCTTCCCTTCTCCCCCACTTTAGCCTCTCCTCTCTCTGCCTCAGTTTTAGATAATTGCTAAATCCCTATTTGTCATATAATGACATAGACAATTGCTCAGTGAAAATTGTTCCATAAACCCTTACTACTCAAGGTGTTGTCTGTGGACCAGCAACATCAACATCAACATCACCTGGGAGCTTGCTAGAAATGCAGAGTCTCAGGCCCCATTTCAGACCTGCTTAGTGAGAATCTGCACTCTAACAATATCCCCATGATACCTATGCACGTTAAAACGTGAGAAGGGCAGCAATCCAAAATGCTTGTTTTTCCAGTTTAGTTACTTTAGGCAGGCCATAAAAAATGAGATACCTATTGGCTGGAAACCAAGCCTTCCATTTCTGCTTAGTACTCTGCTTCTAGTCCTGTGTCTTTCTCCACCCCGCCTCCAACCCGACCCTCTGCGCATCCGCTTGGAGGCAAAACAGGATGGGAGGGCTTTGTGCACGTATTCACGCAACTTATTTGTTAGCGTTATTGATCCCTGGCTATCTGCCACAGGAATTGCTACCCCCATGATTATATTCTTTCCTATCATATGCTGTAATGACGAAACTCACATTTACAATCACCTGGCAACTCCTAACAAAGCTGAAGAAATGATCAAAGCAGCAGCAATATAGAATTCAAAGGTTCAGATGCCTTTATGCCATGATGTATTTTGATTTATTTTCGTGATCAGGTTTTATATTTGTGAAACAAAATGGATTCCCAGGAACAGAACTCCAATTTATAACTGTGAGCCTCCAGGAAATAAGGGTTTGATTTATGAAGTGTTGATTTCCTCCCATGGTTCAGGAATTTAAATCATAAGTGGAAGTGAATTGGGCTTCTTCCCCTAACTGAGAGCTAGTAACCCTGTGTGTGCCAAGCATGAGAGCAGCTCCCTAGAAACTCTGCCTAGGAAGTTCCAAGTCCCTAGAGCAAGACTGCCAGGGCCTGGAATTTGATGCTACCATTTACTAGCTGTATCTTCCCCTCTATTTCATTATTTCTAAAATGGAGATATTGGTCGATGTCGGTTACAGATTGATGAGCTCATCTATGACAAATATTCACCACATACCTGGCACTTAATAAATGACAGTAAGTGTCAGCTATTAGCTTTCCCTCACTTGGGGATTGAAAGCTGTTTATAGAAGAGAAAACTGGGGCTCCCATTCCTGCCAGGCATAATCCTGGATGAATGTTCTCATTCCTAGGATTGAAATCTTGAGCACAGGTGTTGACAAAGCAGGGCCCCTGGGAGCCTAAGCCTTGTCCTTCTCCAGAAGTGACCAGTGGAAGATAGCTTCCAAGTGACTCTAGGGAAAATCAGACATGCAAGCCACCGCTCATCCTGTGTGGCCGAACAAGCGTATTCCAGGGATTACAGAACATTCACATGTGTTCATAGAGAGAGATGGTGTAGCCTCCTTTATTGGGCCACAGGGGAGGGGGCTTTGTAATCCTTGGTGGCTTTTGGCAGGAAGCAAACAAGATCTTTCCCTTATAGCTGGGCCCATTTCATCTCACTACAAAACACCCCCCTGTAGCATTTAAGTTTAAAAATTGTATGCTGAGGGTCGTTGAGATGTGGCTCTTCACGTGTGCAAGGTCTCCTTGCAGTGGACAAGACGTGAATCCTATAGTAACCAGGCTTCACAATTTGTTTCATTTTCTAGTTGTCTCTACTGAGGAGCAAAGTACCCTGGGGAGCCTTTTGGAGAGCTGGAATGTTCAGTATCCATTTGGGAGGTGGTTACATGCGAGAACCCATTTGCAAAGACATTCACTGAGCTCTTAACTCGAGATATGTGCACTTCATCCTCTGTACTATACATAAGGTTTTATACCTCAACTAAAAATTAAAAGAAAAGAAGACCTAGAGAAAGCTGTGAAAATCAGCAGGGAGCATGCCAATGGCTGGAAGCAATTAGTGCAGAAAATCTGAGAGAGGCAAATTTGCTTCAGTTTAGGATGAAGAAAGCAGAGGGCTAATCATAAGGCCTCTGAAAGCTTTGCTTCCATCTTTATTTTTCATTTACAGGGCTATGGTTTTTGAACTTAATTGAAAGCCAAAGTCAAATTTAACAGCTAAGAGAGGTGAGCTCATTCCTTCTCTGACAGTCTGTTCCAGAGAGATACTGAAGACAATTTCTCTCCATACAAGCAATCCCCACCAAATTATTTCAAGAAGGTCTGTAGTATTACAGCCTCCAGGAATTCTGATGAGTTTGGAATTGGAAATCATCACGTGCCTCTAACAGCTACTTAAGCATTTGCTCTTAGAAATTCTTTCCCCAGACACAAATAGTGGACATAATTGGAGTGATGCGGATGGTTGCTATAGCACTTATGCATCTAAAGATTTTCATCTTTCATGTAAACATTTGTCTGCTTTCTGTTACATTTTGATATCTAAATCTGCTCTCCAGAGGTATGCAAAAACTGTGTACGACTCTTTCATAAATGTGTATAAAATTGAGTCATTGCATATCAGTGAGTTAATCCTGCTTTTATTTCATCATGTTCAACACAAGTATTAGGAAATAGCATGGAGCTCATTGATAGAGCAGTGGCTTCAATTGTCTTCATGGAGTCTCCTTCCTTCCCAACTGTCATATCAGAGGCATTCCATATCCCTTCTCTTTGTACTTACAGGCTGTACTTCTTGCTGCTGGGCTTAATGAGATACACCAGTAGCCTTACAATGACATCCTTTTCTTGCTGGGTTTTGATTTCTTGCACCAAACCATCCCTAAGACACTCACTGACCTTACTTAATCCCTTCAAAATACATGTACTTACTCTTCCTTGATCTGGTTCTGCCCCAATAAAGAATAAAATCCCCCCTTTTTTTTAGTTTTACTCCCACATTGACATACTCCACAGCTGCCATGCTGAACTTGATCCCTGGGCCACTTGCCCACTCAGGGATCTCCTGCCCCTATGGGATTCCATGATCATTGTTGGTCTATAGGTTTCTTTGTCCAGACACTTCTTTCCCAATAACCCCTGTTACCTGCCCGGTTGGCTCTGCTACCACTCTGCAGAGTCCATATTCAATAAGCATGATCATAATTGTGGTATTGGCTCCTCAAAGTGGCCATTTCCTTGGTGAAGACTTCCAGCTGACAGCTCAGAAGTTTGATCATCTCACTATCAAGGGGTGATGGGACTCATATCTACAAAGACCAGAAGGGCTGACCTCTCAGTTAATAAGGTCCACTGCATTAACTTGTTGTGTCTGGGTGGTTGTGTCATCCTGGTCTCTGTAGCCAAGCTGCATGGGAAGCCAAAATGCCTCCTGGGGAACCTGGGCCAAGCAAGGAGCTAGGTCTGGACAACAAGAAGGCTGCCAAGCACCAGGAAATGTGGCCTGTGTAGCTGTCCCTGGAAAAGGATCCTGGTGATGGGCTGCCCAGGCCTTGTATGGATGCTACCAGCCCTTATCTCTGTATCTTTGCTTCCTCCAAGCTCCCATCTCTATGCAAATCCCTTTACCCCAAGCTGGTTAACACGCTTCTTCTTTAGAAGTGTTAATAATATTTTGGTGGGTACTGCCCAAAAGCACCTCAGTCCTCCAGCTGCTGAGGTATTGCCTGCTGAGGACTCACAGCTGGGTCCCTCCCTGGGCAGCTGCCTTGCCCAAAGTTACACCCCTTCCCCAGGGACATCCAACATCCCATGGCTACCTCATATCTAACCACAGTTTATGTATCAAGTGTGACTCTATTAGACTTGAGAACAGCACAAGAGAAGTGACAACATACTTGTTTCCTGAGTTAATTAACTACTTCCTTTCCCTGAACCTAATTTTTCTCTTGTCTAAAATGACAACAGCACTAGTAAACATGCAACATGTTGTTCTGGATACTAAATAAAGGACTAGTGGTTACATGAATGTGCAATTGTTCCATACAAAGGCTTTTGGGACCCCACTGACTGGTCCCCTTCCAAATTATGCTGCTCAGAAACTGTGTGACTTTGGGCACACACATGTGTATGAGGAACAAGACTGCAGGGTTAATATTTGGCTGGGAGGACAGGACCAAAGGGAATTGAGGGAATTGGTAGGAGAGTTGTTGACTGGAAAGCCATGGTTTCTGAGCTGGCTATGGAAGGAGTCAAGGAAGGTGAAGAAGGATGATGTAGAGAGAGGAAGTAGAGAGGTCAGGGGATGGGTTCCATGGTCCCTAAACACAAGGGAATCTAGGGAGCTCGGGGCACCTGAGTTGAATCAGACTCTGGGATTGTTCACTAATGTGTTAACATTGCTCTGTTCCTCATAATGTGGATGAGAAGTTCACACTGGGGTCTCTGATCTCTAGGTGAGGAGTGTGAGGCTTTAAAGAAATACAGAGGTACTACATGGAAGAAGGTTATTTATGTAATGGCAATTCTCCGTTTAGTTAATACTTTTAAGAAATTCACAACCCAATATATTGTTCCCTAATGTACATATATATAAAAAATGAAAGTGCCAAGTGATAGGAAATAACTAATGCAAAACTTAAAAATGGAGGCATGGTTTGTAACTGGTGGCACTTATTTATAGGATTATGACTGAGCATTTTGTTCTACTATTATTTTAATTTCAAAAATCATGCCTGCCTGTTTTCTAAAGTTCAGACACTACAGAAGTGTGAAAAATAAATTGTACAAGTGTCCCGTTCATCATTGAAAAAGTTCCACAGACCCTTTCTGTGACCATAATGTGAGATTCTGTGCTATTGTTGTTTGGAAGAGAAAATAAATGATTGAACCCCCGAAAGAAGGTGGGCATGGAGCACTCAGTGTCAGCTCTCTAAGGAATGCATTGGGCTAGCCGGCTGACTCTTCCTCATTCTGAAGGTGCTAAAGTGAGACACTTCTCAAAGTGCACCTTCAGAAAGGGGAATGTAGCAGTATGGTGGAGGGGAAGAGAGAGAGAAGGATGGGGAAAGGTGTGAAAAGGCCAAGTTCCCATTCACATGTGTGTAAATCATAAAGTATTCACAACATGGTCTTTGAAAAAATTCAAATGTGTAAGAATAAGGAGTAAAATATGTGAGTCCCCACCTTCCTTCCTTTCCACTGCCCTTATTAGCCAGTTGACATCCCTAACAAAGCCCTTTTTGTTCCAGGTAACATACCTGCTTTGGCTGGCCTCCTGTTACAGGATCTCACTGAGTCATAATGTCCCCAAAGGCCAATCCCTGGAAGTAACATGTCCTTTCTCATCAGGATTTGTTGATATTATACTACCTATGGAAGCAAGCCTGATGCTAGGGACTGCCAAGGCTGAAGGGGAAGTCGGGGCCTTTCAGGTTTGGGGTAGGAGAAGAGCAGTCCAGGACATACAACAAACAATGTGTAACATCGCTCTTTATTATGATAAGAATTTGAGATCATGAGTGGAGAAAATACACAGAACAAGTGACTCTTTGGATGGTCGGCTTCTTAGTCAGCCAGACCTCTAACCCCAGTCACAGGGGAAGCATTAGGTGGGAGAAAAGAGAAACCACGATGATGTGGATGAAGACAAAGATGACAGCCAAGGGCTCCATTTAGAGTCTTTGTTTGAAGGCCTCCTCTGGAATCTTGTTCTTGGCCTGGAGGAAGTGAGGGGAAGAAGTTGGGACAGCAGAAAAGATAGGAGCCCCAATTTCATCCCCAGGCCACCCAGCCTTCACCTGCTTGGCCTACCTGAAGACCCAGAAACATCCATCTTTTACCCACTTGCATCCCAGACCTCACCTTGAGCATAGTGAAGACTTGTCCAGCTGTGGTGTAATTCCATTCGTTGTCCTGAAGGCACCTGGGGTGGGAGAAGAGCAGGTGCTCTCCATTACTGCCACAGTGCAGACAGGTTGACTGTGCAATGCCACTGATAAATCTATGCCAACATTCTGCTGGGACACATGTACTAGAATGAGCACTGTGTGTAATGATGAAGACATGTAATGAAAGCCAAAACATCTACCAATAGCATTGATGCCCACTGGAATCCAAAGCTGTAAAACATAGCTGTTCAAAAGCACAAGGGAGCTTAATTTATAATGATAAAGAAACATGTTCAAGAAAATAACAAATAGAAAATTAAAAAATACAAGTTTCCAAGCATTTAATTGAGACATAATACACATCCTTTAACACTGAATTTTAAAGTATACATTTTAGTGTACAATACAGTGACTTTTTAGTATATTCACAAGGTTGTGCAACCATCACAACAATCTAATTCCAGAATGTTTTCATCACTACAAAAATAAACACCTTATCTATTAGCACTCATTGTCTATTACCTGCCTTACCCCAGAACCTGGCAACCACTAATCTATTTTCTGTCTCTATGGATTTGTCTGTTCTTGACAGTTCATTTAAAAAGAATCATATAATATGTAGCCTTTTGTGACTAGTTTCTTTCTTTTATTATTTCACCTAATGTTTTCAAGTTTCATTCATGTTGTAGCATGTATCAGAACTTCCTTCTGATGACTGGCTAATATTATGCTATGGATGTAGCACATTTCTTATCCAATCATTTAATGTTCATTTTGTTTGTTTCTACTTTATTGGCTATTATAAATATTGCTGCTATGAACATTACTGTAAGATTTTTTTGTATGAATCTATGCTCTTATTTCTCTCAGTACATATCTAGGAGTGAGATACCTGGGTCATGTGGTAACTACATGTTTAACATGGAGGAAATGCCAAATTGCTTTCCACAGTGAATTCTTCCTTTACATTCCCACCAGCAACATATGAGAGTTCCAATTTCTCCACATATTCAGTCCAGGCTCACAGACCCCTTGTTATATTCTGTTTTATTGATTGATGCCATCCTAGTCTATGTGAAGTTGTAACTCATTGTTGGTTTGATGTGCATTTCCCTGATAATTATTGATGTTGAGCTACTTTCCATGTGGTTATTGGTCATTCCACTTCTTTGGAGAAATATCTACTCAAATCTTTTGTCCATTAAAAAAAAAAGATTCTCTTAACATAAGATAATAACTATAATAACAATAAATATACAATGGTCTGTAATCACACTCCCCCCTTATGTGTTTGTTTATTCCTCAATCTTGAGGGATTTGCGATGATGTCCACTCTGCCTGGTTCAGGCTGAGAGGGGACTTAGATATTATGGGGCAGAGGGAAGGAATTGTTTTGCTTGAAGTTGTAGATACTCCTTGTTTTGGGGATGGGACTTGACCATCATCATTTTGTTGGTTGTCCAGGGCAAGAACTGGAGAGGAAGAGTCACCTGTAACTCTGCTGGGATTCAGGGCTCAACCAGCATATAAACAATCTGAAGATTTAAGTCTCTGAAAGATATACCTAACATATAAAGATAGCAGTGCCACAGGTTCAGAAGGGAGGGGGAGGGATGAATAGGTGGAACCCAAGGGCATATTTAGGGTGGTGAAATTGTTCTGTATGATATTCCAATGACAGACACATGACATTATACTTTAGCCCAAGCCTATAAAACTGTATTGCACAAAGTGTAAACCATAATGTAAACTATAGACTTTAATTAGTAGCAATACTTCAGTATTGGTTCATCAGTTGTAACAAATGTACCACACTTATCTAAGATGTTACTAATAGGGGAAAAACTATGTATGTGTGTGTGTGGAGGGAGCAGTATATGGGAATTCCCTATACTAGGGGTTCTTAACCTTTTTTTTGTTCCACGGACCTCTTTGCCAGTCAGGTGAAAACCACGGAACCCTTACTAAGTCCACACTCTACTGTATATTGTTTAATAAATATAGCACACTTGCACAAACACGTCCCCACAAGAATAATGTTCTTTTGAATTTCAATCCAGGCTCACAGACCCCTTGTTAACAACCCTTGCCCTATACGTTTGGTGTAATTTTTCTGTAATTGTAAATCAAAAACTTCTCTAAAAATTTATACTATAAAAAATACTACAGGCATACTTCATTTTATTGCACTTTCCCTTTATTGCATTTTGCAGATATTGCTTTTTTCTTTTTTACAAATTGAAGTTTTGTAGCAAGTCTATTGGTACCATTTTTCCAACAGCCATGTGCTTACTTTGAGTCTCTGTGTCACATTTTGAAAATTCTCACAACATTTCAAATTTTTTCATTATTATTATATTTGTTATGGTGATCTGTGACCTATAATCTTTAATGTTACTACTGCAATTGTTTTGGAGTGCCACAAACCATGCCCTTATTAGACAGATAAATGTTGTGTGTATTCTGACTGCTCCACTGACTGGCTGTCCCCCCATCTCTCTCCCTCTACTCAGGCCTCCCTATTTACTGAGACACAAAAATATTGAAATTAAGCCAATTAACCCTACAAAGACCTCTAAGTGTTCTAGTGGAAGGAAGAGTTGCATGTCTCTCACTTTAAATCAAAAGCTAGAAAATAATTAAACTTAGTGAGGAAGGCATGCTGAAAGCTGAGATAGGCTGAAAGGTAGGCCTCTTGTGCCAAACAGTTAACAAAGTTGTGAATGCCAACTACAAGTTCTTGAAAGACATTAAAAATGCTAATCCAGTGAACACATGAATGATAAGGAAGTGAAACAGTCTTATTGCTGAGAAAGTTTTAGTGCTCTGGATAGATCAAATCAGCCACAACATCCCTTAATCCAAAACCTAATCCAGAGCAAGGCCCTAACTCTCTTCAATTCTATGAAAGCTGAAAGAGGTGAGGAAGCTGCAGAAGAAAAGTTTGAGGTAGCAGCGGTTGGTTCATGAGGTTTAAGGAAAGAAGCCATCACTATAACATAAAAATGCAAGGTGAAGCAACAAGTGCTGATGTAGAAGCTGCAGCAAGTTATACAGAATATCTAGCTAAGATAATAGATGAAGGTGACTACAATAAACAACAGATTTTCAATGCAGATGAAACAGCCTTCTGTTGGAAAAATATGCCATGTAGGACTTTTATAGCTAGAGCATAGAAGTCAATGCCTGGCTTCAAAGCTTCAAAGGACAGGCTGACTCTCTTACTAGAAGCTAATGCAGCTGGTGACTTTAAATTGAAGCCAATGGTCATTTGTCATTTCAAAACCCCTAGGGCCATTAATATTTATACTAAATCTACTCTGTCTCTGCTCTACAAATGGAACAACAAAACCTGGATGGTAGCACATTTGTCTACAACATGGTATATTGAATATTTGTATATATTTTTTTATTTTTTCAAAGATACTTAGATTACATAAATGTTACATAAAAAATATAGGGGATCCCCATATGCCTCACTCCCCACACCTCCCACATTTTCTCAAATTAATAACATCCTTAATTAGTGTGGTACATTCATTGCAATTGATGAACACATTTTGAAGCATTGCCACTAAGCATGGATTATAGTTTACATTGTAGTTTACATTCTTTCCCACAAAATTCTGTAGGTTATGGCAAGATATACAATAGCCTGTATCTGTCATTGCAATGTTATTCAGAACGATTCTAAAGTCCCGATAATGCCCCTGTATTACACTTGTTTTTCCCTCTCCCTGCCATTAGAACCTCCAGTGGACATGGCCTCCACATCAATGATATAATTTCTTCCATTGTTAGAATCACAATAAGTCTATAGTAGAATACCACTAAGTCTACTTTAGTCCATAGTTCATTCCCCAATCCTGAGGATTCTAGGATGGTGATGCCCACTCCACCTCTAATTGAGAGGGGGCTGCGATCCCATGGGGCCGATGGATGGGACTATCTTGCTTGAAGGTGTAGACTCCCTCAGTTCCTTGGTATGGTGGCTGTCCATCATCTCCTCATTGTTAGTTGTCCTGGGTGAGTCCAATGAACTGGAAAGTGGGTGTTGCAACTCTGTTGAGATTCAGAGCCCAGCTGGCACATGGGTAGCCCAGAGATTTAAGTCTCTTGGATATACACTTACCAACTCTAGTACTAATTATAGGTTCAAATAGAAGGGACAGTAGAGCCACGTGTAGGAAAACCACAACTGAGTCCAACTCTGTCACACTGCGGAACATAAATTCCAAAGTAGGTCCCACGGGCAAGGCACCAAACTCCTGAGCTATCTGCCCTGACTATAGTGTCTGGATGTCTCCAGAGCCCTCATGAACCCTGCTATTTGGGGTTGTATCTACTTTGGCTGTCAATGAGATCCTGCTGAGATGTGCATATGCATAATCTCTGGAGTGACCTCCCGACTCACTTTGAAGTTTCTTAGCCATATAAACTCATTTGTCTTTATCTTTTCTCTCTTTTGGTCAAGGTCTTTTTCCAGTTGCATTGCTAGTTGGTGCTTGGTATGGTATACTGAATATTTGAAGCCCACTGTTGAGACCTACTGTTCAGGAAAAAAGATTCCTTTCAAAATACTATTGCTCATTGACAATGCACTGGTCACTCAAGAGAGCTGATAGAAATGTACGATGAGATTCATGTTGTTTTCATATCTGCTAACACAGCATCCCTCCTGCAGGGGTCATTTCAACTTTCAAGTCTTATTATTTAAGAAATACATCTCAAAAATGCTATAGCTGCCATAGATAGTGATTCTTCTGATGGATCTGGGCAAAGTCAACTGAAAACTTTTGGAAAGGATTCCCCATTCTCGATTCCATGAAGAACATTCATGGTTCATGAAAGGAAGTAAAATATCAACATTAATAGAATTTTGTACAAAATTGATTCCTAACTTCTTGGATAACTTTGAGGTGTGCAGACTTCAGTGGCGGAAGGAACTGCAGATGTGGTGGAAATAGCAAGAGAACTAAAATTAGAAGTAGAGTCTAAAGATGTGACTGAATTTCTGTAATCTCATGATAAAACTTGAACAGATGAGGAGTTGCTTCTTATAGAAGAGCAAAGAAAGTGGTTTCCTGAGATGGAATCTACTCTTGGTGAAGGTACAGTGAACATTTGAAATGATAGCAAATGATTTAGAATATCACATAAACTTCATTGATAAAGCAGTAGCATGGTTTGAGGGGATTGACACCAATTTTGAAAGAAGTTCTACTGTGGGTAAAATGCTATCAAACAGCATTGCAGGCTACAGAGAAAATTTTCATGAAAGGAAAAGGCAACCAGTGCAACAAACTTCATTGTTGTCTTACTTTAAGAAATTGTTACAGCCACCCCAACCTTCAGCAAAAACCACCCTGATCAGTCAGCAGCCATCAACATTGAGGCAGGACGTTCCACCAGCAAAAAGATTATGGCTCACTGAAGTCTCAGATAATGGTTAGCATATTTTAGCACTAAACTATTTTTAATTAAGGAATGTACATTGTTTTTTTTAAGATATAATGCTATTGCACACTTAATAGACTACAGTATAGTACCTACATAGCTTTTATGTGCACTGGCAAACCAAAAAATTCATGTGACTTGCTTTATTGTGATATTTACTTTTGTGGTGGTCTGGAACCAAACCCGCAATATCTCCAAGATATGCCTGTATTTGTCTTTGGATTTTTGAGTTTTAAGAATTCTTTGTATATTCTGGATACTATATCACTATCAGACGATATGAAAATATTTTCTTCCATTCTGTGGATTATATTTTTACTTTCTTGATAGTGCCCTTTGATGCACAAAAACATTTAATTTTGATAAAATCCAATTTGTCTACTTTTTCTTAGTTGCTTGTGTTTTTTTCCTCAAAAAAAGAAATCATTGCCTAATTCAAAATCACAAAGACTTACCCCTATTTTTCCTTCTAATAGTTGTGTAGTTTTGGATCTTTTAGATCTTTAATTCATTTTGAGTCAGTTTTTGTAAAGGTATGAGGTAGGGATCAAAATTCATTATTTTCAATGTGGATCGTCAGTTGTCTAGCATCACTTGTTGAAAAGATTAATTTCCCCCCAGTGATTTTATTTGGCACCCTGGTGGAAAATCAATTTACCATAAATGTGAAGGCATATTTGTGCACTTTCAATTTCATTCCATTCATTTATGTGTTTATCCATACACCAGTACCACACATCATTGATTACTGTAGCTTTGTCATAAGTTTTAGAATTGGACATTGTGAGTCCTTGACTTTATTCTCTTTTTTTCAAGATTGTTTTGGCTATTCTGAGTTCATTGAATTTCCATATGAATTTTAAGATCAGCTTGTCAATTTCTTCAAAGAGGCTAGCAAAGATTTTGATAAGGATTGTGTTGAATCTGTAGATAAATTTAGGGGGGATTGCCATCTCAGTATATTCAGTCTTCCAATCCATGAACATGGGATGTCTTTTCATTTATTTAGGGCTTATTTAATCTATTAAAACAATGTTTTGCAGGTTTCTAAGAGTAAGTTACACATGTCTTTTGTTAAATTTGTTCCTATGTTATTCTTTTTGATGTTATTGTAAGTGGAATTTTAAAATAAAGATTATTTTCAAATTGTTGATTTCTAGTGTATAGAAATACAATTGCTTTTTAATAAAATTATAGTAGTAGCATATATACAACATAAAATTTCCCTTTTTAACCACTTTCAAGTATGCAATTCAGTGGTACTAATTACATTCACAATGTTATGCTACAATCACCATTCTCAATTACCAACACTTTTCCAACACACTGAACAAAAACTCTGTAGTCATTAAGTAGTAGCTTCCCCCTATCCCTGATAATATGTAATCTACTTGTCATCTCTATGGATTTGCATATTTTGGATATTTTATATAGGTTCAATCATTCAATATTTGTCCTTTTGCATCTGGCTTATTTTACTCAACATGATATCTTCAAGGTTCATCCATTTTGTTGCATGTATCAGGACTTCATTCCTTTATATGGTTAAATAATATTCCATTATAGGTATATACCATATTTTGTTTATCTAGTCATTTCATGATGGACACTTGGGTTATTTCCAAATTTGGGCTATTGTGAATAATGCTGCTATGTACATTGGTATACAAATATCTGTACTAGTACCTGCTTTCAATTCTTTTGGTTATATTCTTAGATGTGGAATTGATGGGTCATATGGTTATTCTATACTTAACTTTCTAAGGAACAGCCAAACTGGTTTCCACTCTGGAGGCACCATTTTACATTCCCATTGACAATGTACAAAGATTCCTATTTCTTTGCATACCAGCCAACACTTGTTATTTTCTGTTTTTTTTTTTTTTAATGATACATCCACTAGTGTATGAAGTGGATTGTATCTTAAGGTGGTTTTAATTTGTATTTCACTAATGACTGATGATGTTTAGCACCTTTATATGTGCTTATTGACCATTTCTATTGCTTCTTTAGGGAAATTTTTATTTCCCTAAAGTCCTTTGCCCATTTTTAAAATGGGCTGTTGTCTTTTCATTGTTGAGTTGTAGGAGTTCTTTATATATTCTGGATATTAAACCTATATCATATATATGGTTTCCAAATATTTTCTCTCATGTAACAGATTTTTATATGTTGATCTTGTATCCTGAAACTTTGCTAAACTTGTTTATTAATTCTACTAAATTTTAAAATTGCATTCCATAGGGTTTAATATATACAAGATCATGTCATCTGAACCTTATTTGTTTTAAAAATATTTACATATATCAGTGTGGCAGTTTGAGATTATTTTATGAATCCTAAAAAGAGAACGATTTTGTAATCTATTCCTGTGGGTGTGATACCCTTTGATCACACTAAATTCAGTTGAAGGGCTCTTGATTAAATTACCTGATAAAATTTTTTAAAAAGCTTTAGGGCTTTTGATTAGACTACATCAGTGAGGCATGAGTCAGGTTGAGTCTCTGCCCCCTTGCTAGGTCTAATATAAATGGAAACACAGAGAGAGACTCTTTGAGACAGACAGAGGATAAAGGGAGTTGGCATATTTGATACTGCAATGTGAGAGAGAGGATTGCTTAAGCATGAAGACCTTAAAAGGCTAGGCTCACAGGGCAGCTCAAGAGGAGAACAGATCTTCTATATGCCTGATAGCTTACAGCTGAACTTGGGAAGAGAGCAGAACAACCAAGAGTGATAAGGAGGCCCAGAAAGAGACAAGCCCTATACCTGGTTGCTCACAGCTGAGCTCCAAGAGATGGTAGATTCTGGAGAGGAAGGCAGAGACCAGGCAGAGATCACCTGCCATCTTGCTTCAACACATGGCAGATGTCTTGGGTGAGAAAGCACATCTTATGGTGCCTTGACTTCGACATTTGATGGCCTTAGAATTGTAAGCTTTTACCCCAAATAAATATCCTTTATAAAAGCCAAAAGATTTCTGGTATTTGCATTGGTAGCCCATTTCGCAAAGTAAAACAATCAGTATAAAATCGAGATGCATTTTCTGTGGTGTACTTTTTTTTGGGAGGAAGCAAAAATCCAAATAGTTATATTTACAAATTACCTGCAGGTCTCCAATATTCAAACCCGCATTCCTCCCAACTCACCCTCATCAACACAGACTCCCAGTACTCACTTCTGAGAATACTCGAGGCTCATCCCAGACTGGGTGGAGAAAGCCTGTACCATTTCCTGGTGCTTCTGGGAGAGTGTGGGCATGCAGCTGGAGGAGGGTGTGGGCATTGGGATGGAGAAGGCACTTTGGGTCTCTTTGGTACTGGCGTTTCTCACAATCATCTCATTGTTCACGATGCATAATCTGAAGAAATATGGCCCCATGACAACTGAAAATACGGTCAACCTTACATTTTCCAACAATGATCTTGCTCTCACTCAGCAACTAGATTCTTTCCATACCCCTACTCTGCTTATCTCTCATATTCCTTGGCTGGTACCCTTTGCCCCACTCACAAAATTCATGTTTGGAGAGATTTCTTTATCAGCTTCACTAGATTTTCAGGTTTACCCACAATCCAGGGACAGTTTTACACCCACATTTACCCTCCACAACAGTTCAAGAAAGTGGGTACACTAATCTCCATTTTCAGAGGAAGACCCTGAGTCACATTCAAGTCATGTAACTTGACCAAAGTCAAACAGATAATGAGTGTTGGGGTAAGGAAGAGATCCTGGTTTTTCAAATCCAGAGTCCATGTTCTTAACCACGGGGTTAGACTGTTCCTTGAGTCTGCAGTTTGGCTTTCCACAATATTGAGAAAACCCTGAGGACAGCATATCACATTCATACACCACTGGCCCCAGGATGGAATTGATGTTCCCAGGTGGCACCCACAAAACAGAACCTACCCGGAATTGCTGCCAGAAGTCAAGATGAAGGTCTGGGTGAAGGCACGAACAGAACCCTGAGACTTTCCTTCCACTTCAAAGACAAACAATACCCTCTTAGAGTTGAGCAATGTTCCCCAGTCAGAGTCTTACTTGATACTCACGTGGCACCCTGAAGGGGGCCAAATAGGGACAATTGTTCACTGGAAGCCAGGAGGAGGTGTTGGGGAGGGGGAGGGCAATAATAAGAACAATCAGCTCTCAGTGATAGGGCCTCTACATGTGACAGGCCCTGCGCAAACATCTCACAATTCTCTTAACTCATTTTTCACAGCAGCCCAGGAGCTGGGTATTACTAGCCCCATTTGCAGATGAAGAACTTGAGAAGGGAAGAACCTGAAGTAACAGGTTGCAGAGTAAGGACCTAGGAAGAGAGCCACCAAACTTCACCGCCTGAGTCCCTAACTCCTGGGGTAAGTTGGGGCAGGCAGGCATGAATGTAGGTCAACAAGGGTGGCTTGGGGGAAGAGTGGATGGGGGAGAACACAGAAGGAATAGGAAGGAAAGGCATGGGATCAGCAATGCTTGGAAGGTTCTGAGAGGGAGCTCGACCAGGAGGAGGGAAAAGTGTGGAATCTAGGACAGGGGCTTTACAGATACCCACCTTCCTTGAACACCCCATTCACAGAAAAGCAGAGCATCGTTTCCTGAAAAGAAGAATTTGGATGCTCAGGATCTTCTCTCTTACCTATCATGGGCTTTCTGGACCTGAGTGAGGGAGGAATCAGTTGCTCACCGTCTGGACGCACATGTCAACCACGAAGGAGCCAAGGTCATGTTGGGTTTTGGGTAACACACTGAGGGAGTCAACAATATCACGTTTTGTGTGCTTCAGGAGCTGACCCCGCAAGTCTGTGGCAGAGGAGAAGTGAAGGTAAGTGGGCTGCCACACCCACGCTGGCCCCTGTGAGTGACCCTTCACACCCTCTTTTCCATCCCATATTCCCCCATCACACACTCACCAGGGTCCTTGAGCTTCAAATTCCGGCTGAACTTGAAGTACTCGCTCAAGCTGCTTCTAGGAGAAAAAAAGGAAAAGGAGCTGGTGGTCTGGCCAGGGAGGGCACTGCCAGGTGCTGGCCTGTGTATGCTGGGGAGCCACATGGCTCAGGACCAAAATCTGGGCTGTGATACTCACGTGACTGTGCCCTGGGATTTGAAGGGAGTGGTGAGGGAGAAGCAAGCCTCATTGTGGTATGCACCGAGGAGACCCTGTCGGTCTCCAGAATCATAGATTAAGTAATACCTGCAGGGAAGCAAAGGGGACAGGCTATCTCTGTAGTCTCAGCCCCTAATGGGACTTAAAGGCCCCTCCACTTCATGAGCAGGTATGTGCTTAGGCCAACCTTATCCCATCTCAACCTTGCCCTGCCTCTCTGTCCCAGGGTTACTTACTGAAGCAGGAATTGCAGGACCAAACTCTTTAAGGTCTCAGATCCTTTATAGCTTTCCTGTAATCAAAAGATGCCTTGGAATTCTGCAGCTGACAAACCATCCCTTGTAACACACATCCCTTGTAGCAATTACTTGGTCCCTTATCCTCACCTTGCAGGGTTTTATGATCTCAGGGACTTCATTGTCAAAAAATATTGGTGGTGGTAGATCCTTACCATCCTGTGGAAGGGAAGAGAAAGTCATCAGTGTATACCAAGGAGGTGGCACTGGATGAGCAGTGAGATGAACAGACCCAGGAGAGAGAGTGAGAGTCAACAGTCAAGTGTGAAACAGCCCTGGAAACTCTGTGAGCAGGATTACAGTAAGGGTCTTCCCCACGGTATCCCAGAAGCCTCTATTATTTTATGCAACATTTGTGATATGTGAGTGTGTGTGAGTGTTTATGGGCATTTTTCCAGAGAAAATAACCACGCCTTGGTCAGGAGTATATGTTCCTAAATAGCTAAAGGTCAAATGCAAAAATGTAACCTAGGAAAATCCCAAAGGGCATGAGGACAGGAGTGAAGTTAATCAATGACAGTGAGAGAGAGATCATGATGGAAGTATGTACTTACCAGGTGTAGCAATTTAGGGAAACAATCCCGGATGGCACTGTTCAAAACCAAAAATAGAAAGAAGTGATTGACAGTTCAGCATTGTGCTGCAACTTTGAGCCAACATACTAACTCCATAAGTAGTTACCAGTGTGTTCTGCCCGTCCAGTAGTCCCCATAATATTTCTCAGCCCCAGCCAGCCTCGAAATTCTTGGGGAAGGGGTCCATATTCCCTGCTTAGTGATGGGCATCATCCCAATGGACTGTCTTAAAAAACAGACTCTGTCTACCTCTATTAACAAC
Organism: Tolypeutes matacus; assembly: GCA_026826555.1. NCBI lineage: Eukaryota > Metazoa > Chordata > Mammalia > Cingulata > Chlamyphoridae > Tolypeutes > Tolypeutes matacus. The sequence goes on along the minus strand of JAKSZT010054491.1, from coordinate 18,276 downwards.
CCTCTCTCCCTCCCTTATTCCCTCTCTCTCCCTCTCACTCTATCTTGCTTTCACTCTCCCTCTCCCCTTCCTCTCCTTCCTCCTTGGCAGCTCCAGCATGGACTGCCCTGTCTCCCATTTTGAGCATCACAAGAAGCACCATTTGTAGTCCAGGCTCCAGGGTTTCCTTCCCCGCCCTGGCTCCACTTCCTCCCTCAAGTCCCCAGGGAAAGCTCCAGAGGGAGAAGGTAATGAGGTGGAAACCTAGAGTTCTGTGACTTTTGCAGGTGTCCAGCATTCGGACAGGCTTAGCCCTGGCTGAGACCAGGAGATCCTCCAGGGATGATGGCCCAGGATGCTGTGGCAAGGAGATGAGAAAGAGAGTGAAGATAGGGGAGGCAGAGACAGGGGAGATGTAGGAGAACAGAGAGAAAGGAGACAGAGAGAGCAAAACAAAAGTGAACGGAAAGACACACTACTATGGTGGTGGTGGGTTGGGGAAGAAAAAAGAGAAGAATGGGGAAATCTCTCCCTTGCTTCAACTCTTTACTTCACTCATTCCTGGCTGGTCCTGGTTCACAGGGAGGAATGGAAAACATGCACTTGTTGGGCTGGGCTCATTGGTTGAGCCTTTGTCACCTGTTCTAATCCAGTGTGGGCTATGCAGGTGTCCTCCGAAGGACAGGCAGGATCCCCTCGGAGGGCTGTCCTTCTGCCTCCTCCTCCACCTCTCCCCCCTGTCCTGCCTTCCTCACTCAGCACCTGCCTCAGGATGCCCTCTCTGCACCGGCGGTGGCCCACGTCTCTTCCCTTGACTTAGGGAACCCGAGTTTCTCCCAAGGAGCCCCAGCTTCTGGCTTAGTGCCAGAGGCCAGAGGAAGCAATGTCATGACAGCAGTCATCCTGGGACCTCAGCCCTCACCACAGGGCAGGAAATACCCCATCTCAGCCCAGGACAAGAGAGAGACTCCTTTGAAGGAAGGGAAAGAGGGCCCATCACAGGCCATGGGAGGGAAGCCCCATCTCAGCACAGAGGCAGGGAGGCCTTTCTCAGAGGGAGGCCATGGGCCAGAGGACCCTTCTCAAGCCAAGGTACCAGGATCTGGCTCAAGGCTGGACACACCTGGTCCTGGTGAGGAAGGGGTAGCCTGCCTCCTGGAGCACACTCGTGGGAGGGCTTTCTAGAGAAGACTGTATGTGGAGAAGTTGGAAACAGACCCCAGCCCCAGAGGGTCAGGTGAGCAGCCACAGGAAGGGCAGGGGATCTAAGCACAGCTGAGGGACACAGAGAGGCAAGGGTATGGCATGTGGTCCTCCCAAAGGATGAGGGCTGCAGCTTCCTGCAGACGGGTACTCTCAGGGTTAGCTCAGGTTCTCAGAGGGCAAAGTTCCCAGTGGATACCACTCACCTTATATAGGTGGACTCATCTGGGAAGGTACTGCACAATGGGTTCCCTTCCAACCACAGCTCTTCGAGCTTCAGCCCTTTCATCTTTTCCAACTCTGATGACAACTTCAGCTGGGAAGAATCAGGGAAAAGAAGTCCCAAAGAATGAGAGACATCTGAGTCCCTATACCCCCAGCCCTCACCCTCACCCACAGGTACCTTCTTCATCTGTCTCTTGTTATCACCTGATGAGCATTACCCCCACTCTCACCCTAAATTTGATCTGGCTCCCACTTCTTACCTCATTTTTGGAGAGGTTCAGGATTTTGACTTTGGGGGCCTTTTGTATAATGTCAGACAGGCCATCCAGCTGGTACAGTTTGTTGCAGCACAAGTTCAAAGACAATAGCTTTTGGGGAAGAAGAGTTAGATTGACAGTTCCTCTCTTGGGCCTTGGAGAAAAATCTGCCCTCTATCCACCTATTCCACCCCTCTACCTAAATGCCAGCACTGGGCCTGGGGCCTCACCTCAGGGAAATCCTCTTCAATGACCTTCAGGGTGGCAGCCATGCAGTTTCTTCGATTCAGAATCATGTCAATATCATGGTCCACCAAGTCTTCAGGAAGCCAAGAGAGTGAGATGAGAAGGCTGAGAGAACAGTTCCAGTCACAATTCCTCTGCAAGTTACCATCCCTAAGTGTCCCTCCCAGGCAGACTTCTCTGCCCTCATCTGCCCTAGAATTACAGCTGTCAGCCATACCTGGTTCAAAGCGGAACCTCTGGAGGTCAAGAGCTTGTTGTGATACATCATATCGTTTATTCATTGTCAGCTGCAGAGACAGAAATGAGATGGCAGTTCTGAGGTGAAGGGGGTGATGAGGAAATTGGGTGGTGGTGGTGGTAGAAGAAGAGATGGGTCTGGATGTGAACTCACAACGTGACTTGAATCTGCATTACCTTTAGCTGCTCCATTTGTTTTGGATTCAACTTATTCTGCATAGAGTGGGGAACAACAGAGGGATTGACAAAGATAGATATCTGCAGGAAAGAGAGGCAGGTAAGCACCGAGAACTCTATTCCCAAAGACAACTCAGTCCCTGGCCTGTCCTCCTGCACCCAGGCTAAGTATGGATTATTTACTCAACACACACCTTACGATTCTCCTGATCACAAATCTTGTAGTTGACATCCTTCAATGCAGAAGCAGTACTGGCATCCTGGACAAAGAACTGGGCCCGATTTTTCACGTAGTGAAACTGCAGGAAGTGGAGGCAAGTGCAATAGTTTCAGAGGTCTGTGACCTCCTGCTCAGCAAGGCCCCCCTTCCCCTGTGTCCACTCATCTGGCTTCACTATCCTCTCTTACATCGACTGGGGTGAAGGAGACACTGCAATGGCTCTGGATTGAATCCAGTAGCCACGTCTTGTCATACTTTATCCCATAAGGAACCTAGGGGGAGAAAGAAAGAATGCACTAGAGAAAGACAACATGGAATTAATTAAGGCTGAGAAAAGATGCAGTCCAGTGACCTATTGAGCTTTAAAAATCTTAAAAGGGCCCACCCATTGACATTTTTCCCTAACAGATATTGATTTTCTCCTCTTTTATATTCCAATATTTCCTTCACACTCAAATAATCAACTTAAGATGTTTAATATGATCTTCCTTTATAAGCTTCCATGAAATCCTCCCTCATATAGATCCTCATTGCCCCTCAGACAAGGATATCAGAGACTCAATCCTGCCACCTGCTGCCCCCCCCCCACTGCTGCCAACTCAGTGTGACTCAAAATAAAACAGGTGTGGAGTTGCACCACCTCCTTGGCAGTAGTTTCTGCCTTTGCATTTAGAAAATCTCTCCTGACCTCTCTGCTCCCTTTATATCTCCACTCTGAATCTGCCCTTAGATGATCAATGATGCAAACTCCTAGTAATAAAAAGAACAGATTACCAACTCCTCCTGCCTCCAGCAAAGTACCAAGCTCTGTACATGAGATCAACAAAACTTCTGCATATTTTCTGCACTTTGCCCAGACACTCACTGTGATCTTGAACCAGCTCCCCTGGGTTTCATCCTGCCAGTTCACCTCCATTTCTCTCTCTGGATGTCTTCTGTCTCTCCAGACAATGATATGGATATGGTCTTCATTTTGCCATTTCACACTCCTTTGGGTGGTAGAAGGGATGTTGTAAGGAAGTGGAGAGAAGGAAGGTGTCCCTAAATGCATAGAAATGCTAAGAAAGTCATTTAAACTGACATACTCTCCCCAAACTGATACCAGGGCTATGATATGATTGCTCATCCATTATTCCACTTTTAGCACTCTTCAGATTTCCAGTAGTGGAAGAAGTAGAAGAACAAGGAGAGGGAAAGAGTTGCATAGTAGCAGGAGCTTCTAGATGCCAACCAGGCTGTATTGAGCACTGGCAATACAATGAAATGTGAAAAATATCTGAGGTACTGAATCATACTAGCTATACATATCCCTCTGGAAAACTTCATGGAAAACATATTGCATATGTTTTCCTGTTCTTGTTACATTATTCTAACTGAACCTTAGAGAAGCCTTTCCTCATAGAATACAAGAGAGAAGGCACAGTGCAGATAATAAAAATGAGGATAATAAGGGGTGTGCTAAATTAATGAGACTAGTTAAGTTAGAGCAAACTTCTGAGAACTAAAAAAGGTATCTAAATAATTTAAAAATAAAAAAGTTTTTGAAGGGATCAAAGAGATAACAGTACAGTAAAATGTTATGGGGCAAAATCAGGGGACAAAGGGAAACCCAGAAAATAATCCTAATATTTGGGCCTGCTTTTCTTCTGGCAGCAGTTTATTTCTGAGGAGTTACATAAGATGCTGAAATGTTGTGAGTCTGTGCCAAATTTTCCATGGGTCTAAGACCATACAAGTTGAAGTTAGGGCCTGCTAGGGGAAGGGACCCTGGCAAATGACTCAGGCTTAAGTAGGGACCTAGAGTTATGCCAGATGAGTAAGGGTAAACTGTAAATAGACCAGCCCTCCAAGGAACTGAATTCCAGATTCATCATCTCAATCACCAAATGAAATTATGGGAATTTGGGACTGGTATTTGCCATCTAGCAGGTTGCCAGAAAAAAATTCTCCCTGAAGGGAGATAATTTCATTCTATACCTCAGATAAAAAAAATATATAATTTATCACAAATACTTCCCTACAATAAATATAAAAAATAACTACATGAAATAGTAGGTGAAAAAACATGACTGAAAAGCAAGCAAGTAAAAAAAAAAATTAAAGGCAATACATACTAGCCACACAAATACATATTGGCATGATTAGATATTGTCAAGAAAATAAAAGATTGAACATTTTTAACCAAAAAATGAAAAGTATAAAAATAAACAGAATTTCTAGAACTCAAAAATGCAATGTCTGGAATTAAGAACAGTTACAGGAATAACAGAATATTAGATACACTTGAATGGATAATTAGATAAATGAAAGAAGGGTCTGAGGAAAATATCCAGAATGAAGCGTGGAAAGACAAAATGATGAAGGATACTGAAAGAGATGGAGCAAAGTTAAAGGGGATACAGTGAATAAATCAAACATATGTTTAATTGAAGTCTTAGAATGAAGGAGAGAGAATGGTCCAAAAGCAATATTTCCAGATATAATGTTTGAGATATTTCCAAAAGTAACCAAAGAATTCAAGTCAGGGATTCCAGAATCTGTATGTACATTCAGAACCCTGGGTAGTGAGGAAAACTAAACCCAGGTCTGTCTTAATATAATGACTGAATCTCAAGGAAAAAGAGGCTATTCAAAGCAGACAGAGAAAATATGGCAGATTATCCTCAAAGGAGCAAATATGAGACTAATATCTAATTTTTAAACAGAAATACTGGTGGCTTGAAGAGAGTGAAATTATCTTCAAAGTGCTAAAGTCAAATAACCCCAGACCTAGAATTTTATACCTAGGGAAAAAAAAACTTCTTTCAAAAATGTAAGTGAAATAGACATTTTAATGCAAACATCTAGGCAAATTTGTTACCAGTCAATTCAAACTAAGGATTCCTCTTTGGGTAGAAGAAATAGTATCCCATATGGAGGCATGTAGATGCAAGAAATAATGAAGAATAATGACACTGATGAATACGTAGACAAATCTAAATGAGTAGTGTCTGTATAATGCAGTGGCAATAATTTCTTTGGAGAGTTTAAATGCAAAACAATAAATTGGGAGGGGCATAACTGGAGCTAAAGTGTTAGAAGGCACCTGTGTTATACAAGGAGAACTAATTTGCATTTGACTATGATAAGACAAGAATGTGTGCTGCAATCTGAAGGGAAAAAACTTCTAGAAATTAGAAAAGAATGCCTAACTATGAAACCAAATGAGGAAAAAATGGAATAATTAAAAAATAACACTATTAAATATCACAAAAGAGAGGAAAGGAAATTACAATGGGAAATAAATGTAAAGCAAACAGCAAGATGGTATATTTCAAACAAATTATATCTGGAATTATATTAAATATAATGGACTAAATATTTCAAATTAAAAGGCAAAGATCTTAAGACAAGATTAAAAACTTCGTTCAATCAAATGAACAAATGCTCCTTAAAAGGGACAGATATAAAATATAAGGATATAGAAAATCTAAAAATAAAAAAAGATGGCAAAAGATATATCAGTTAAACAATGACTGACTGAAAGACAGTATAACTATTAAAAGAGAAACCATATACTTTAAGTAAAAACATTACTAGAGAAAAGAGGGAGATTTCATAATGATAAATGATTCCATTTATCAGGAGGATATTAATAAAAGAATTCTAAATTTGTATGCACCTCTTAACAAAGAGCCAAAATATCCACAGCAAAAATTGATAGACATAAATTTAAAAATGGACAAATACACAGTCCTGGTGTAATTGGAATATTTTAGTACATCTCACTAAGTGACAGATAAAAGAGGCAGATAAAAAATTAGGGTAATAGTGGGTTCCCCTCCCCTTCCCTAGCTCTAGTATGAATTCCAGGAATGCTAATTTCTAACACCCCCTGTATTAGTCAGCCAAAGGGGTGCTGATGCAAAATACCAGAAATCTGTTGGATTTTATAAAGGGTATTTATCTGGGGTAGAAGTCCACAGTTAGCAGGCCATAAAGCATAAGTTACTTCCCTCACCAAAGTCTATTGCCATGTGTTGGAGCAAGATGGAAGCCTGTGAGGGTTCAGGCTTCCTGGGTTCCTCTCTTCCTGGGGCTCCATTTCTCTCTGAGTTCAGCTCCTCTGTTTCCTCCACAAGGTCAGCTGTAGACTATGAGGCTCTCTAGGCTTTGCCTCCCTCCACAAGGCCAGCTGTGAACTTTCAGGTGAATGACTCTGTCTCTCTTCCTGGGGCTTCTGCCGTGTCTAAAAGCCATCTGTATTCCTCTGTGCTCTTCTCCTATGTGTTCACTTCCTGGGCTCCAGCTCAAAACTCAGCATCAGAACTCCAACTCTGTCCTTTGCCATGTCTTTTATCTTTGATTCCCCACCCACCAAGGGGTGGGGGCTCAACGCCCTACTGACATGGCCCAATCAAAGCCCTAATCATAATTTAATCATGCCCAGAGGAACAGACCAGTTTACAAACATAATCCAATATCTATTTTTGGAATTCATAAATAACGCCAAACTACTACACCCCCCACCTTAGGCAATCCTCCCCACTCCCTAAATCCTGTATCTGAGAAAACTTCATGACTCAGGCTTTTCACTTCAACAGAGGGGACAATTTTACCTCAGCTATAACCACAACCACAGGGTGAGAGGTTCTTCATATGAAACCATGACAGGGGTGCCAGGGCCTGTTTTGCCCACATCCTCAGGGCAGTGGAAGACAGTCAGCCTGTGCCCTCACACTATCTAAAGGGAGGTCTGCTGGGTGCCCTGTGAGGTGGGGTGGGGGAGGGGGCCCAGAATCCCTCCTGAGACCAAGGCCTGGTGCTGACCAACTCACCCATGTTGTGGCCTGTGGGCAGTGACCTGTCACCACTGTCTTCACAGGGTGTTACTGAGGAGATTCTGAGGGGTCTTGAGCTGGTGGTTTGGGAACGATTGAGGGGGGGCTGTTGGAAAAACAAACTTGTCAGGCCACAAGGGCAAGATGGAGTCCTCACAGGAAGTCCCTTCCCTAAAGGCATAGAGAGGAGAGCCCTGGGAGGCCAAAAGAAACTTAACTTCCTGTTCTTACTGCCCCCTGAGTTTGCTTCCAGCCTAACACCCAGGAAGCTCTTTCTGCAGCAGCTACTTTCACAGAGGGGTTAGAGTCAGGAGGACTGGGTCCCAGGTACTTGTCAATGCAAACCTCTAGAACTTTGAGGGTTGGCTGTGGGTCAGGTTCTATATTTGCTACATTGTACTGTCTCTTCATGTATTCTTCACAAGGGAACTCTGTTCTAGAGAATTATCAGCTCCTTCACTTCCCCAAAGTTGCTGAGGCTTAGAGAGGTGCAAGAACTTGTCTGGGGAAGTTGGATGCTACATGGAGATTCAAACACTGGAACTGAACTCTATTGAATGTACATGATACTGCCACGCACAACTTTAATAAACTCTTGTTTCAATATATGAATTTTCTTAAGAAAGGGCAAAGTTACAGAAAACTCTGAAAATAGCCACGTGGCAAGAAATTACTCTAGGTCATCCCAGAGAGGGCATAATAGGAGTAGACCTGGAATGTGTAAAGGAAGTAGCAAACTGTTTAATGGGGCACTGGAATGAGAGTAGAAAAAAAATCATGCCTTTTCCTTAAAAAAAAAAAAAAAAGTATACTAAGTGTAAATGGTTGCCGCCTTGTGGTCAGAGTCAGAATTGTAGCTCTGAAAACAGGCTGGGAGACTTTGCAAGGGGGAGGAAAGGGAAGGGCCCGAGTTCTAGTGCATCGGCCAGATTTTCTGGAATTTTCCACCCCTGGCAGCCATCCCTTCCTAGGTCTCTATGCCTTCAGAGAGGTAGCCAACACCTGAGTAGAAGAGAAATTTGCACATGGGACTGTGTGAACATTTGAGGTAAGGGAAGTAGAAGATAGAAAAACATACACAAAAATAACATAGATAAACTGTCAAGTTAATAGTTGTAATATTTTACATTTTTTATTAAAAAGAATTTTGCATGAGTGAATGAGACTGTTTCTAAGATGGTAAATATATGTGAATTTTTGTTAATTTGTTAGATATTTTCAAGTGTTTCAATAAATTTGCATAATTACAAAATACTAAACACCATAAAACATGTATTTAGAAAATGAAATAATTCTACATCTTCTATCTATATGATCTGTCACGTTGATCCATAGATAGCTACTATAAATAGATTGGTGCACATTTTCCAGATGTATAAGATAGATGTTTACCTACATTAAAATATTTATAATTATTATATATACACATATGTGCATATTTGTATATATTATTTTAAAAATTTGCACTAGCAAAAATAATTTTCTGCAAATTGTTTTTTTTTATTTATTATGAAATTTCCCGATTTTCATTTCTTTAACTAAGGTGGTTTGGCCTCTATTCAGATTCCTTTAGTAGAGAAACATTTTGCTTTTTAGGTGAATTACTTTTTGACATCTTTTTATCTTTGTCTTGGTTAGCAAAATCTTATATGTATACACATATTAGCACAGAGTCTGCCATATATTTTGCAAATATGTTCTCCAAGCTTTTCATACTTATATATTTTGTTTTCCCAGTATAGAAATTATTTTTACATTTTCATTGATTTTATGATTTAAAAACAAGACACGTTCATTTTTGAAGACAGAATTCAGTGGAAAAACACATTGGAAATGGAAAGGGAAGGGGCAGGAGGAAAGGGAAGAGGCGGGAAAGGAAAGAACCATGGGATAAGGGAAGTTAGGCGAGTCCTGAGAGGTTGCCCAGCCAGGGGGAAGGAACAGTGGGGGTTTTGGGGAAGGGGCTCTACAGACACCCAGCTTCCTTGAACACCCTGTTCAAAGAAAAGAAGAGCATCCTTTCCTGAAAGGAAGGAATTTAGGTTCTCAGGATCCTCCCTTTTTCATACCTTGGGCTTTCTGGGCCTTAGTAAAGGAGGAAGCAGTTACTCACCATCTAGAAGCACCACGAAGGAGGCAACATCATGCTAGGTTTTAGGAAACACACAGAGGGAGCCAACAATGTCATGTTTTGTGTGCTTCAGCAGCTGAGCCCGCAGGTCTGTGGAGGAGAGGAAACAAAGGTGAGAGGCTCTCACACCTACCCTGGCCCCTATGACTGACCCTTCATACCACCTTTTCCATCCCCAACTTCCCCCACTACAGGCTCACCAGGGTCCTTGAGCTTCTTCAAATTCCTGCTGACCTTCAAGTACTCGCTCAAGTTGTTTCTGGGAGTAAAAAGGGAATGGGAGCTGGTGGTCTGGCCAGGGTGAGTACTGCCAGGAGCTGGCCTGTGTTTGCTGGGGACCCTCATGGCCCAAGACCAGAGTCTGGGCCGTGATACTCATGGAGCTGTGCCCTGAGATTTGAAGGGAATGGTCAGGGAGAAGCAAGCCTTGTTGTGGTATGCACTGAGGAGACCCTGTCGGTCTCCACAGTCATAGATCAAGTAATACCTGCAGGGAAGCAAAGGGGCAGGCTATCTCTGTGGTCTCAGCCCCTAAGGGGACTTAAATTCCCCTCCTCCCCATGAACAGACCTGAACCTGGTCTGTCCTGGCCTGTCCCAGCCTTCCCTGCCCCAGGGTCCCAAGGAAGGGTACTCACTCTTGCAGGAATTGCAGGACTAGACTCTTCAGGGTCTCAGATCCTTTGTAGCTTTCCTGCAATGAAAAGTTACCTTGGAATATGTGGCTGACAAAGACTCCCTTGCAACACACCAAGCCTTGCTTGGTCCCTCCTCCTCACCTTGCACGGTTTTATTATCTTGGGGGTTTCAGTGTCAATGGTGATTGGTGATACTAACTCCTGGCCATCCTGGGGAAGGAAAGAGGAAATTAGCAGTGCAGACCAGGCAGGTGGCACTGGATGAGCAGTGAGATGAAGGGGCCTGGGAGAGAGTGGGGGTCAGAGGTCAGGTGTCAAAGGGCCCTGGAAATTCTATGGGCAAGACTACTGTTGGGGTCTTCACCAGGGCATCCTCCGGGAAGCCCGTGAAGAAGGTCTGTAGGCTTTGTCAGGTTCCCGCATGGGTCCATCCCAATGAGATTCAGAAACAAAAACATAACTTAGGCAAGACCTAAAGGGCTTCAGTCAGGTTGGGGCAGCATCATAGCCAATGAAAAAGGAATTCACTTACCAGGCGTAATAACTTGGGGAAAAATTCCAGGATGAATCTGCCAAACATTAAGACCAGACAGAAAAGGAAGTGAAGCTGTGGAGCTGCCCTGCCTCTTGGAAGCAAGCACACCTACACCTGAGACACAGCCCCATGTGTGCCACCTTCTCTCCAGGGACCCTGGGAACCCACCATGGAGAGACCCAGAAGCAGAGCTCTCACTCTCTCCCTCCCTCTCCCTCCCTCCCTCTCCCTCTCCCGCTCCTCTCCCTCTCCTTCCTACTGGGCAGCTCCAGCATGGACTGCCCTGACTCCTACCTCCTGGGCCACAAAAAGCGGCATTTAGAGCTCAGGGTCCAGGGGATCTTTCCCCTCCCTGGTTCCCCTCCCTCCTTCAAGGCTCCAGAGGGAGGAGGGAATGGGTGGGAGCCAGCATTTGGCCAGGCCTGGCCCTGGAAGACACCAGGACACCCCCCAGGGATGATGGCCCAAGATGCTGGGGGTGGGGAGATAAGTGAGGCAGGGCCCAGGAGACAGGGAGGGAATGATGCAGGCAGGGGGTGGTGACAGAAAGGGAGTGAAGGTAGGGGAGGCAGAGATGGGGGAGATGTAGGAGAGTACAGACAAAAGAGAAAAAGAAAGCAAAGGAAAGCGAAGGGAAAGCAGCTCTACCACGGAGGTGGTGGGTTAGGCAAGAAAAGAGGTGAACGGGGAAATGGCTCCCTTGCTGCAGCCCTTTCCTTCACCTGCTCCTGGCTGGTCCTGGGGCCCAGGGAGGAATGGAAAACATACACTTGTTGGGTTGGGCCAAGCGGTTGGGCCTTTGTCACCTGTGTGATCTATCCCAGTGTGAGCTGGGCATGGGAAAAGGAGCAGCCCTGGGGGAAGGAGCCTTACTCCAAAAGGAGTAAAAGGTCATGCATCCACACAACAAGGGATTGAGGGTCTCTGCCCCTTCTTATGATCACCTCATTCTCTCCTGATGGCCCAGGTGCCACTGAGCCTGTCTTGGTTGGTTCCTTGCCTGAGGAATCCCACCTGCCTCAGGCTATACAGTTGTCCTCTGAAGGACAGGCAGGATCCTGTGATGTGGGTAGTGGGATAGGGACAGAGCCCCTCGGAGGGCTGTCCTCCTGTCTTCTCCTCCACCTCTGCCCTCCTTCCCTGCCTTCTTGACTCGGTGCCTGCCTCTGGATGCCCTCTGTGTGTTGGTGGTGGTCCATCTCTCTTCCATTGACTCTGGGAATCCAGGTTTCTCCCAAAGGTGCCCCAGCTCCTGGCACTGGGCCAGAGGAGAGAGGCAGAGATGCCATTACAGGAGTGATCCCGGAGACTGGGTCTCACCACAGGTCAAGAAATATCCCATCTTAGCCCAGGACAAGAGTATGACTCCTCTGAAGGAAGGGAAAGAGGACCCATCATAGCCCATGGGAGGGAAGCCCCATCTCAGTACAGAGGCAGGAAGGCCTTTGTCAGTGGGAGGCCATGGGCCAGAGGACTCTTCTCAATCTGGGCAGCAGGATCTGGATTGAGGCTGGACACCCCTGGTACTGGTAAGGAAAGGGGGGTCTCCCTCCTGGAGCACACTCTTGGGAGGGCTTGCCAGAGAAGACTGGGTGCAGAGAGGCGGGAGACAGACCCCAGCCCCAGAGGGGCAGGTGAGTAGGCAACAGGGAGGCAAGAGGATCTAAGCAGAGCTGAGAATCACGGAGAGGTGAGGGCACGGCACGTGGTCCTCCCAGAAGATGAGGACTGCCACCTCTTGCAGACAGATACTGTCAGGGGTAGCTCATGCTTCTCAGAGGGCAAAGTTCCCAAGGTGGGAGCGGTAGTGAATACCACTGGCTTTATGTAGGTGGGCTGGTTTGAAAAGTTGCACAGTGAGTTCCCTTCTAGCCACAACTCTTCAGTTTCAGCCCTTTCATCTTGTCCAACTCCCTCACCAACTTACTTCAGCTGGGAGGAATCGGGTAAAAGGAGTCCCAGGGAAAGAGACACATCTGGGCCCTTGTACCTACAGCCCCCATCCTCACCCCTAAATACCTCCTGCCTCTTGTCATCACCCTCCCTCACTCCAAATTTGATCTGGGTCCCACTTCTCACCTCATTTTTGGAGAGGTTCAGGATCTTGACTTTGGGGGCCTGTCCTGTCTGTATGTCAGACAGACCATTCAGCCTGTACAGTCTAATGCTGTGCAATTTCAAGGACAACAGCTTTTGGGAAACAAGAGTTAGAGTGAGGACTATTATCTAGGGATTCGAAGATGAAACTTTTCCCCATTTCTCTTTATAGGAGCTTAGATAGGTCTCTCCTGTCTTCCATTCTTACATATGATGGACAACACATACTATAACATCTGCTTGTATGTGTGTGAGTTTGCATATAATAATAAAGATGTAAAAATGCAGATATTTCTTAGTACCATACTCATGATTATTTTCTTCTTTGTGTTTTTATTTGCTTTATAAATTTTAGAAATTTATTCCATCTCATTTTCTTAATATAAAGTATGTTTGAAAAATATTGCATCTCTTACATTGAAGCAGAACGCCTCATGCAAATAATGACTCCCAGGAGAAAATTTCAATGAAACCTTTATTACCCGGGGCGCACTCCCTAGTGAGAGTCGCACCTAATGTCCGGTGACTGCAGTTTTTATAGAACTCCTTCCCGCATGGCTACATATTTTTATAGCAACCAAAAGCAGGATTGATTTAATCATCATACACATTTCTATAGCAACCGAAAACAGGATTGTTTTAATCATACATATTTCTATAGCAAAGCAAGCAAGCAATGTTCCAGAAGCTGATGTTTGCCGTTAGCGTTCCAGCAGGGAGGGGGAGTGGTTGATTTTTGGGGCATGACGTACTGATTCTTTTCAGACCTGGATGGGCACCTGGTTTCTACCCGCAATTGTTAGAGGATTTTTCTACTGGGAATTTCTTGGTACTGTTTTACTTCCTTCTCAACATTTTACATAATTTAGAGAAACTCTGAATTTGCAGAAGCATTTCTGGGAATTCATCATACAGAAATTCTTGTTTCCAGGATTTTATTAATAAAATGCTTTATGAACTATTTAATATATATGAAATAGCATAAAACTTCTCTGTTTAATAACGTAGCCACTATTCACATGTATCTTGTCTAGATGGAGATGTGCTATAAGTGTAAAATATACACCAGAGGAAACTAACACTTATTTAGCTCCTACTAATATAGTACCATATTAAGTCCTTCTTAATTTCCTAACCACAAGATATTTGAAAATCCAGTTTTGAAAGTCTGATGGGGCCCACAAATATATAACCATATATTATTTTCAGACTCTTTCTAGTTATTACAGACCTACCTTTGATGCAAGTAGCTGTGTTGGCAGACTTTCAATGTGCATCTCTGTGTTCCAGGGGACAATGCTTGGTAAGAGATGTAAAGATGAATTAAGATGGGATTTGTACTCTCAACAGAGCTTGCATAAGACTGCACAAGGCAGATACCTAAACAGAAAATACTGGATTCATCCTGCATTTTTCATAGCAACATTGGTTTAATGAAATTGACAAAGAGTTTTGGAGTCAGACAGGACTTTGTAAAACCATTTCACAAAGTATTAATATGAGGACGTTATCGAATTATGAAACTAACTTCTATAGTTGTGAGGCTTTGTGGAAGGACATATGGAAAACACTACCCACAATACCCTGTATGAAATTAGAACTTTAAAAAAATGCTGGTCTCTTTCATTCCCTCCCTGATATTTCACATTATATATAAAATTTAGAAACACTCATAAATAGATGAAAGTCCTGATTTTTTAATCACGGAGTAAAATGCCCAAAGTTTTTTTTAGCATAATTGCTACTCTGTCGACCAGCCTACATAGTAATTTTATCCTACTTCTAACATTGTCAAGAGCTTTCAGTTTAAAAGAGCTGTGGGAATGTAGTTCATCTATACAAGCTAGATTTTTCATTATCACTTAACACTGACAACAACTTGCATTGGAGCTGAATCCTATATATCATTTTATAAGCTGTGTTGCTTCAGGATGATATTTCCAAGGCGGTCCAATGATGTTATTTAGAAATTACTTCCTATGATTTTTTTCCTCATTTCCTTGTTCATTAGGTCTCCCTTTGTTTAGAGTGACTTCGTAATTGTGGTTAACAGGAACTCTCAGCAAATTAAACAAATCCATTGAGAAAGCTCTGTCAAGGGAGGGAAAAATGAAGAGCCTAATAACCTTTAAGAAAATGCATGGGCTTGTTCAGAACATGCTTACACCTCAGACTAAATTAACAACAAGTCTCTCTCTTTTATGTGAATAAGAAATGATATCTAAGGTGACTTCAGGTTCTAAAATTTCTTTGATTTAAAGTGAATGGGGTTTCTCTAAGAAACCAAGCATTTTAATGATATGAGCAGTAAATCTCATAAATTGAAATTCCTTTCAAGAGACTGATTTATGTCTTCCTTATTCATCAAAGCCCAAACCTTTACTTAATCCATGGAGTAAAGCGTCTTTAGAGGAGCGTGCCTTTAGCATTTTTAAAAACTTTTAATTTTGAAATAACTTCACATTTACCAGATAGTTGCAAATATAATGCAAACCCCATCCAGATAACTCCAATACACCCCCCATCCAGATACCCAGATCCACCAACTGTTAACATTTTGCAACATTTGCTGAATCATACTCTTCTCTCTTCTCTTCTCTTCTCTTCTCTTCTCTTCTCTTCTCTTCTCTTCTCTTCTCTTCTCTTCTCTTCTCTCTCTCTTTCTCATCTATCTATATTTCTATTTATCTATTTAAAATTTTTTTAAAGTAGGCTGTATGCATAATTTTCTAAGAACAAGGATATTCACTTTTGTAACCACCTAAAGTGCAATGACTAAGTTCAAGAAATTTAACACATATATAATAAAGCTTATAGTTTGTACTCCAATAACGTCCTTTTGGACATTTTTTCTTCCATTATTAAATCCAGCCTGGGATCGTGTAATACTTTTAGTTGTTACAGTCTCTTTAATATCTCTCTCTCTATTTTAAATTGTGGAACCATATATACACAAACTTTTTCATCTCAAACCACTCCCAAGAATACAGTTCAGTGGGAATAATCACGTTCACAATGTTCACTGCCCTTACCACAATTTGTTACCAGAACTTTCCCATCACCCCAAACAGAAACCCTGCACCCATTGTACATTAACTCCCCCCTTCTTCCTCTCCTGTCCCTGGTAACCTGTACTTTACTTTCTATGAATTTGCAATTCTAGCTATTTCATATAAAATGGAATCTTACAATAAATCTCCCTCTGTGCCTGACTTTTTCACTCAACATGATGTCTTCAAGATTCATGCATGTATCAGAACCTCATTCATACCACAATGGATATATGTGGTATATCCATTGTATGTATATACCACATATTGTTTATCCATTTATCTGCCAATGGAAATTTGGGTTGCTTCCACCTTTTGGCTATTGTATACAACGCTGCTGCCTTTAGAATTTCTAACCTAGGTCCACAACCTAGGAAACTTTTCTAGCAGATCAAACGTCTGCTAACCCTCTTCACCCCAGCCTGGGGCAAGGAATGAAATATAATGTTCTATGAATTTTAGTTGTAGTTTCAATTAATACTCATATTTGTCTGCAGTCTAAACTTTTAATCTAAGCCTATGTTAAATTCTTTCCGACACAGAATCCCTAAGCAGCTTTGGACAATGCAATACACACAAAAATTAACATTAAAAAATGGAAGTTAGAGGAATGTGGGAAGATGGCAATGGACCAACAGGCAAAGCTGAGTGCTGTCACAAAAACAACAGAGAAAGAGCCAAAAGTTGTCCGAGGGACCTGCTTTGGGGGAAAGCAGACCAGGAAGTGCTACACAACTTCCAGGAGGGTGAAGGACAGAGAGATGAAGAAGCCGAAATGACAAAGGTGAGTTATCAAGGCCCCTTGGTGGCCCGGAAGGGCTCTCCTCCCCCACCCCCAACATATTAAGCTGGGGTAAAACCCCTGGCTCCCTGCAGCCAAAGGAGAGGGGAGCAGACATCTTCCTCCCTGTCAGCTGTTTCAAGGGAAAAGGGAGGGGAGTTCAGGGTGCTTTTCTTCAGTGAATTCTGCTGGCAGAGCCCACTTTGAATCTCTTATCTGGAGATTCAACACAGGAACACAGGAAAGCCGAGACTGAAACACCTCTATGGAAAGGTGCGCTGACTAGTGCCGTCTTCTGGCAGGTCTGGAAAATTTTCATGGACAAAAACTGTTCTCTTCACTCTCTGTATCCAACCCCTGGGAGAAAATCTGTGCCCCCCTAGTGAGTTCCTGGCCTGATTTTGAAAACTTAAGCTAGGCGATGTTTAAAGCAGACTAAATTGAACCAAATATCAAAGAAGAGCTGTGAAAAAAAAATAGGCAAGAGAGAGAGAAATTAGCTATGAGAGTAAATTCACCAAAATATCCAGATGCCTAGACATCATCAAAAAATTACAAACCATACTAGGGAACAGGAAGAGATGGCCCAGCCAAAAGAACAAACCAAATATCTGAAAGACATATAGGATTTAATATAATTAATCAGTGTTAATCCCACAACTCTCCTAAATCACTTCAAAGAATTTAAAGAAAATATGACTAAAGAATTGAAGGTTATGAAGAGACACTGGGATAACAATTTGAAAGACTGAAAAGAAAAGTAATAGACCTTATGGGAATGAAAGACATGATGGATGAGATTAAAAATACATTAGAGACACATAAGAGCAGATTTGAACTGCTTGAAGATAGAATTAGTGATTTCGAAGACAGAACATCTGAACCAGAAAAGATAGGAGAACAGAAAGAGAAAAGAATGGGAAAAATGGAACAGAGTCTCAGGGAATTGAATGACAACGCGAAATGCACAAACATTCGCATTATCATTGTCCCAGAAGGAGAAGAGAATGGAAAAGGGGCAGAAAGAATATTTGAGGAAATAATGACTGAAAACTTCCCAACCCTTATGAAGGACATAAATATCAATATACAAGAAGGACAATGCACCCCAAACAGAATAACTCCAAATAGACCTACCCTGAGACACCTACTATTCAGAATGACAAGTATCAGAGATAAAGAGAGGATTCTGAAAGCAGCAAGAGACAAGAAGAGCATCACATACAAGGGAAACTTGATAAGATTAAGTGCTGAACTTTTATCAGAAACCATGGAGAAGAGAAGAAAGTGGTATGATGTATTTAAGGTACTGAAAGAGAAAAACTGCTAGCCAAGAATTCTGTATCCAGCAAAGCTGTCCTTCAAAAATGAGGGTGAGTTCAAAGTCTTCTCAGACAAACAAAAACTGATAGAATATGTTACCAAAAGACTAGATATGCAAGAGATACTAAAGGATGTGCCGCAGCCTGAAAGGAAAGAAAACAAGGATGAGAGATTTGCAGAAGAGTTTAGAAATGAAGATTATTAGAAAGTTTAGACTAAAGGATATGAAAACAGAAAATAGAACGATGACAACAGAGAGCCGAAGGACAAAATGCATGAAGTAAGTAACGCCTTTACGTAATAACACATTCAGTGTTATCAAAAGACATAGACTGATAGATTAGATTAAAAAAATATG
>JAKSZT010054490.1:635235-646945 GCA_026826555.1 Tolypeutes matacus | reverse complement strand
CCCAGTCGCCTCTGGATTGGGGGAAGAACTATGGACTAGAGTGGACTTGATGGTATTCTCTTGCTCACATATGGTGATTCTTGCAATGCAAGAAATTATAACAATGAGGTGGAGCCAGTGGCCACTTGACAGTTTTTGGGTAGGGAGGGGATGAGCAGTTGAAATACAGGGGCTTCTTTGGGAGTTGGAGGTTGTCCTGAGTACTGTTGTGGCAATGGATGTAGGCCATTTTAAATCAGCACACACCACTCAGAACTGAGTGGGAGAGAGTGTGGTCTACAGTGTGAACTGTGGTCTATGGTTGGTGGCAAGGCTCCAGGATGTGTAAGTTCATTGAGGTTGGTGGGCCACACTGTGGGAGATGTTTGTGTGGGATGTGGTGGGAGGTGTGGGAGGTGGGCAACATGGGAATCCCAGTGGGTTCCCTGTAATATTTTAGGTAATCTAAGCACCTCTTAAAATATATGTATATATATATATATAAATAACATTTTTGTAAGCAAATACACATATATGCATATATATTTATATATCATTTTGCAAATGTTTGTATGTATTGTGAGAATTTTGATTTTTACCCATAATAAAAAAAAATTAAAAAAAAAATGAGGATATTATGAGTTACTGTATGCCACTAAACTAGATTACCTAGGTTATTGGAACTAATGGACAAATTCCTAGAAATGCACAAATAACCTACACTGACACTACAAGAAATACAACAACTTAACAAATGAATCACATTTAAAGAGACTGAATCCATCATCAAAAATTTCCCAAGAAAGAAAAGTCCAGGAACAGATGGCTTCACAGGTGAATTCTATCGAGCATTAAAAAAAAAAAAATTAGCACCAATCCTTTTAAACTCTTCCAAAAAATTGAAGAGGAATGAAAATTACCCAACACATTTTATAAAACCAACATCAGTGTAATACCAAAGCCAGATAAAGACACTACAAGGAAAGAAAATTACAGACCAATCTCTATAATGAACATAGATGCAAAAATTCTCAACAAAATACTTGCAAATAAAATCCAACAGCATATCAAAAAACTTATATAGCATGACCAAGTGGGATTTATTCCTGGTATGCAAGTCTGGTTCAAGATAAGAAAATAAATCTACCACATTAACAAATTGAAGGGGAAAAAAAACACCACATGATCATCTCAATCAATTTAAAAAAGGCATTCGACAAAATATAGCATCTTTTCTTGATACAAACTCTTTGAAAGATAGGAATAGAAGGAAAATTCCTCAGTATAATAAAAGGTATATATGAAAAACCCACAGCCAACATTGTACTCAATGGGAACAGGTTATAAGCTTTCCCTCTAAGATCGGGAACAAGACAAGGATGCCCACTGTTACCATTGTTATTCATCATATTCTTAACACCTTGTAACAGTGGCATATATTTGTTCTAGTTCATAGAAGAACATTCTTGTGTTGGTACTCTTATCCACAAACCTAATCCACCACTGAGCTCATTATGTTATACAATCCAAAAATAATCCTCTAGCTTTCTTTCTACTGACATTTATGTCCCTAGACTGCCACTTTCAGCCACATTCACATTTATAAATCACTGGTGTTAGTTATACTAACTATAATGTGTTACCATCAACTTTACCCATTTCCAAATATTTACATTCAATCTTATTAACAATTCTATATACATTAAGCATCAGCTTCCCCTTCTCAACCCTCATTCTGTCCCCTAGTGACCTATACTCTAGATTGAATTCCATGAATTCAGTCACTATAGTTAGTTCATATTAATGAGACCATACAATATTTGTCCTTTTGTCTGGCTTATTTTACTTAGCATTATGTCCTCAAGTTTCATTCATGTTATCATATGTGTACCAATTTCATTCCTTCTTACAGCAGCATAGTATTCCATCGCATGTATATACCACATTTTGTTTATCTATTCATTGGTTAATGGACACTTGGGTTGTTTCCATCTCTTGGCAATTGTGAATCATGCTGCTATGAAAATAAGTGTGCAAATGTGAGTTGACTTCCTTGCTTTCAGTTTTTCTGAATATATTCCTAGAAGTGAAATTGCCATATCACATGGCAATTTTATATTTAGCTTCCTGAAGACCTGCCAAACTGTCTTCCCCAGAGGCTGTACCATTCTACATTCCCACCAACACTGAAGGAGTGTTCCTATTTCTCCACATCCTCTCCTGTGCTTGTTCTTCTCTGTTTTATTTTAGTAATGGCCATTCTAGAAGGTGTGAAATGATATCTCATTGTAGTTTTGATTTGCATTTCCCTAATAGCTAGTGATGTTGAGTACCTTTTGATGTGCTTTTTAGCCATTTATATTTCCTCTTTGGAAAAATTTCTTTTTAAGTCCTTTGCTCATTTTAAAATTTGGTTGTTTGTCTTTTTATTGTTGAGTGGTAGAATTTCTTTATATATTCTGGATATTAAACCCTGTTCTGATATGTGGTTTCCAAATATTTCTCCCATTGAGTAAGTTGACTTTTCACCTTCTTGACAAAGTCATTTGAAGCACAAAAGGGTTTCATTTTGAGGAGGTCCCATTTATCCATTTTTCCTTTCATTGCTTGTGCTTTGGGGGTAAGGTTTAAGAAACCACCATCTAAGATGGAACTTCCAGGTTCTGTGAGGTGGATGTTAGCAGTGGCCACTAGGGTGTCCAGTTCCCAGACCCACGCTTCTTTTGACAGTCACAGAAGGCAGCGGCAGTTTCCGCAGTGAAGGGACATCGCAGGATCTCTGAGAGAAGTTGAGGCCAGACCGTGTTTGTATGGAGAGGGGTTTGGGTCCCCTCAGTACCCATGCTCCTAGGGCTACAGTGCCCCTGAAAGACTAGTGTCGGCCTTCTACAGAGCTAGTCTAGTTGAGGATGGCTGTATCACTAACAGTAGCTAAAACGCCGGCCCCATGACCCACAGGAACAAGAGAAGATTATGATGATGGAGCCAAAGGAAGAGGAAAGGCTTGGAGCATGAGACCAGACTACAGGGCAACCATTCTCCTCATCAAGATATCTTATGGCAGTGCTTCAGGCAACTCGGCTAACAAGAGACTCTTGGTGCCTGGGAGGCCCTGAGCTGACTACGAGTGCTCTGCTGTGAATGGCTGAGGCCAGAGGGGCACACCAAGGAGCATATACTGGAATTGTTGGTGCTGGAACAATTCCTGACTATCCTGCCTGAGAAGCTCCAGTCCAGGGTGTGGAGACATCACCCTAAGAGTGGAGAGGAGGCAGTGACTATGCTGGAGAATTTAGAGAAAGGACTTGATGAACCAGGACCACAGGTCCTAGGCCCTGCACATGGACTTACCCAGGAAGAGCCATGGGAAGAGAATGCACCTGCCAGAGCAGTTCAGGAAGCACTGAGATCTGGTTCCAGCTCAAGGAGATCCAGCTCAAGTATGAATCCGAGGAGACCCAGCCTCTCCCAGAGAGTGGAGATTCCCCCAGCTGTGCAGCTGAATAAACAAGAGAACTTGTACCCGAGTGTTGTACCACCACTGCTGCCCCCTGCCCTGCAGCTGTCACCTCTGGACCAGCTGTTTTCAAAGGGTAAACATATTTTTCAGTTCTGTGGTGTTCTTAGTCACACCTTTATGGAGTTACTGAAGGCAGTGGAGATTACTGCCAGGCACAGCATAACCTCTGTGCAGACAAGTGAACTGTGGAAATTCATTACTACTCCACCAAGAAATCCCCATAAGAACAGTTAACCTGGACACAGAAATGGTGAGTTGAAATCCATAAATCAACAGTGCATTTTATAAGCAATTTAGGACACAGCTCTTGTGGCAAAAGAAGGCATCCATGTTCTCAACTGGCTATATATATACATATATGTGTGTGTGTGTGTGTGTGTGTGTATACATATTTAGAGAAATTGTGAGTTTACAAACCAATCATGCATAATGTGCAGAATTCCCATACAACACCCCTCCACATTTTTGGGGAACGTTTGTTACAGATTGTGAAAGAACATCATCAGAATATTACCACTGTGGTTCATAGTGTACATTTGGTATGTTTTTCCACACCCTCTATTATTAACACCATGTATTCCACCATGAACATTTGTTATAGTTCATAAGAGAATACTCTCATATTTGTACTGTTAACCACAGTCTATCTTCCACCACATGGTTTGCTGTGTTATACAGTCCCATGCCACGTAAAATCCATCCAAAGTGTTTACTCAGTGGCTCTCACTTTCATCACAGAGTTGTGCAATCATTGCCTCAGTAAATTTTTGAAAGTTTTCCTTAGACCAAAAGAAAAAAATCCCATTCCCCCTATTATTGACCCTTAGAGTTGATTTAGTACCTTCTTTGACATTGATGCAAGAATATTACAATATTGCTGTTAATTATAGCTAATAAGTTATATTAATTGTATTTTTCCCATGCATCACCCATATTCTTAAGATATTGTAATAGTAATGTACATTTGTTCTAGTTCATAAAAGAACATTCTTTTATTTATTTATTTATTTATTTATTTATTTTAAAGATTTTATTTATTTATTCATTTATCCCCCCCTTGCTGCTTGTGCTCGCTGGGTCAGCTAACCACGCCGTGCGGGCGGGCTTGCCTTCACCAGGAGGCCCCGGGAACCGAACCCAGGGCCTCCCATATGGTAAACGGGAGCCCTACTGATTGAGCCACAGCCGCTTCCCAGAACATTCTTTTATTGTATTATTAACTACAATCCTCATCCACCTCCAGGTTCACTATGTTATTCAGTCCCTAGATTATCTCTAGCTTTCTTTCAAATGACATTTATATCCCTAAACTTCCCCTTTCAACCACAATCCTACTTATAAACCAGCCATGTTGGTTATACTCATTATAATGTGTTACGGTCAACTCTATTCATTTCCACACTTTTACAGTCCAGATAATTGAAAATTCTATATATATTAAGCATCAGGATCCCTCTCAGCCCTCATCCTATCTCCTAGTAACCTATACTCTAGTGTTTAATTCCATGTGTTTATTCTTCATATTTAGTTCATATTAGGGATACCATATAATATTTGTCCTTTTGTGTCTAGCTTATTTCACTCAGCATAATTTCCTCAAGGTTCATCCATGTTGTCATATGCATCCTGATTTCACTTCTTCTTACAGCTAAATAGTATTCCATCATATGTATATACCACATATTGTTTATCCATTTATCAGTTGAAGGACACTTGGGTTATTTCCAACTTTTGGCAGTTGTTAATAATGCTGCGATGAACATTGGTGTGCAAAAGTCTGTGTGAGTCACTGTTTTCAGTTCTTCTGGATATATTCCTAGCAGATGGATGGCTGGATCATATGGCAGTTTTATATTTAGTTTCCAAAGGAACCACTGAACTGTCTTCCCCAGAGGCTGCACCATTCTACATTCCCACCAACAAAGTAGGAGTGTTCCTATTTATCCACATCCTCTCCAGCACTTGTTGTTTTCAGTTTTTTAAAAAAATAATGGCCATTCTATGCGATGTGAGATGATATCTCATTGTACTTTTGATTTCCATTTCCCTAGTAGCTAGCCATATTGAACATTTTATCATGTGCTTTTTTGCCATTTGTGTTTCCTCTTTGGAGTAATGTCTGTTTAAGTCTCTTGCCTATTTTTAAATTGGATTGCTTGCACTTTTATTGTTGAGTTGTATGGTCTCTTTATATAGCATGGGAATTAAACCCTTATCAGGTATGTGGTTTCCAAATATTTTCTCCCATTGAGTGGGCTGCCTTTTCACCTACTTGACAACTTCCTTTGAATCACAAAAGTGTTTAAGTTTGAGGGGGTCCCATTTATCCATTTTTTCTTTTGTTGCTTGTTCTTTTGGTGTGAGGTTTAAGAAGCCGACACCTACCACCAGGTCTTGAAGATGTTTCTCTACATTTTTCTATGATTTTTATGATTCTAGTTTTTATATTTAGGTCTTTTATATAATATATTATTTTATTTAGGTCTTTGATCCATTTTGAGTTAATTTTTGTATAAAGTATGAGATAGGAGACCTCTTTTTTTTCTTCTGGATATGAATATCTAGTTCTCCCAGCACCATTTGTTGAATAGAGAGTTCTGCTCCAGCTGGGTGAACTTAACATCCTTGTCAAAATTTACTTCATTTGCAATGATTGACAGGTCATAGGACTGTGAATCAATGCCCCTGTGGCATAAGTTGAGGAAAGGCAGCCTCCCGCCATAACCCACCTAACCCATTGAGCAAACCATAGCCTAGGGGCAGCTCATCCCCTCCCAAGAATAAACAAAATGGAACAGATAAAGGCCATCACTCCCTTCCCAACCCCTCCCACATTCCAAGACCTCCTAGCCCACTCCCCCCTGGCCATTTGGCTTCAGGCTGTACTCAGTTTCTCTGCCTATTGAAGTACTGTATAAATTCATATCCACCACCTTCCATGGGTGGGCTGAAGTCTATTCTTGAGACCCCCTCCATTGGGAGAGCTTCCCAATAAACTTTCTGCCTGCAAAAAAAAAAAAAAAATTCACTGCACCATAGATGTGACAGTCTGTTTCGGAACCATAAATTCAATTCCATTGGTTTACATGTCTAAGTTTTTGCCAGTAACATGCTGTTTTTTTCCCACCACTCTAGATATGAATATGATTTGAAGTCTGGAAGTCAGAGACCTCCAACTTCGTTATTCCTTTTTAAGATGTTTCTGGCTATTTGGGTCCCCTTACCTTTCCAAATAAATTTGATAATTAAGATTTGCATTTCTTTTAAAAAGGCTGTTGGATTTTTTTAAACCAGGATTGCATTGAATCTGTATATTAATTTGGGTAGAATTGACATCTTAATGATATTTAGTCTTCCAATCCATGAACACAGAATGTTCTTCTATTTATTTAGGTCATTTTGATTTCTTTTAGCAATGAAATATAGTTTTCTGAATACAAGTCCTTTATGTGCTCGGTTCAGTTTATTCCTAAATATTTGCTTCTTTTAGGTGCTATTGTAAATGGATTTTTTTTCCTGACTTCCTCCTCAGATTGCTCATTACTACTGTACAGAACACTACTGATTTTGTGTGTTAATCTTGTATCCTGCCACTCTGCTGAACTTGTTTATTAGCTCTAGTAGCTTTGTTGTAGTTTATTGGGACTTTCTAGGTATAGGATCACATTATCTGTGAATAGTGAAGGTTTTACTGCTTCCTTTCCAATTTGGACACCTAAATTTCATTATTTTGTCTGAGTGCTCTAGCTAGAACCTCTAGCACTCAGAGGTTTCATAAAACAGTGGTGATAGTGGACATCCTTGTTTTGTTCTTGATCTCAAAGGGATAGCTTCCAGTCTTTCACCATTGAATACAATGCTAGCTGTGGGTTTTTCAGATATGCCCTTTATCATGTTGAGAAAGTTTCCTTCAATTCCTATCTTTAGGAGCATTTTTATCAATAAAGGATGCTGTATTTTGTCAAATGACTTTTCTGCATCAGTCGAGGTGATCCTGTGATTTTTTTCGTTGATTTATTATTGTGGTGTATTACACTGAATGATAGTCTTGTGTTGGACTATCCTTGAATGCCTGATATAAAACCCTCTTGATCATGACAAAAAATTTTAATGTGTTGTTGGATTCATTTATCAAGTAGTTTGATGAAGATATTTGCATTCATATATATTAGAGAAATGGGTATGTAATTTTCTTTTTCCATAATATCTTTACCTGGCTTTGGTATTAGGGTGAGGTTGGCTCCATAGAATGAGTTTGGTAGCATTCCTTCTTGTTCAATATTTTGGAAGATTGGTATTAAATCTTCTTTGAATCCTTGGTAGAATTCACCTGTGAAGCCATCTGGGCCTGGGCTTTTCATTTTGTAGAGTTGTTTGATGACTGTTTCAATCTCTTTACTTGAGATTGTTTCATTGAGGTCTTCTATTTCTTCTGGGTTCAGTGTATGTTGTTCGTATGTTCCTAGGAATTTTTCTGTTTCATCTACATTGTCTAGTTTGTTGCCAAACAGTTGTTCATAGTATCCTCTTATGATCTCTTTTATTTCTGTGGGGTCAGTAGTGATGTCCTCTGTAGGGACATGAAATGCCCTCTTCCTCTCCCACTAGTTATTTGTATAGATTTCTGGAAAGGGAAGGGTGGAATTGGTCAGCAATACATCCTGGAATGTTCTGCTACAGTGCACACAGGGCCCTAGGCTTAGTCATCATTAAAGTGCATACATGCTGCCCATCGCTATTCTGGGAACCCACACGATTCCCCCCATATGCACGTAATCACTGCTAGTCATTTACTAGGCTATGTACACCCTCGAGCTACTCTATGCATTAGCTAGACCCCCTCTTTGTGCTGTCTAGTCCTATATAATCTTTGTTTCCCCACTGTATGGTGTGGTCGCTGCCCAATGGCCATCATTGGGACATGTGAGTAAATAAATGGCATGGCTGCTGCTGGACTTCCATGTGGTTTCTTTGGAATATCAAAAGTATTCTGTTGGCCACCCCAGGCTTTACCCTCCTGCGTTACATTCCTGTTTTCATTTTTGCTTTTATCTATTTGCATCTTCTCTATTTTTTTCTTTGTCAGTCAACAATGGTTTGTCAATTTCCTCAATCTTGAAGAAACAACTTTTGGTTTTGCTAATTCTCCCTATTTTTTTTTGTTCTCAATTTTTAAATTTCTGTTATGATAATTGTTGTTTCATTCCTTCTTCTTGATTCAGAAATAGTTTGCTGTAATTTCTCTAGTCCCTTCAGTTGTGTAGTTAGGTAATTGAGTTTAGCTCTTTCTTCCTTTTTATTGTAAGCATTGAGGGCTATAAATTTCCCTCTCAGCACTGACTTCACTGCATCCCATAGGTTCTGATATTTTGTGTTCCAATTTTCATTTGTCTCGAGATATTTATTGGTTTCTCCTGAAATTTCTTCTTTGACCCACTGATTATTGATAAGTATGTTGTTTAACCTTCATATATTTGTGAATTTTCCAGTTTCCTGCCTGTTGTTGATTTCCAGCTTTATTCCATTATAGTCAGAGAAAGTATTTTGTATAATTTTGATCTTTTTAAATTTATTGAGATCTGCTTTGTGTCCCAACATATGGTCTATCCTGGACAAAGATCCATAAACACTTGAGAAGAATGTATATCTTGCTGTTTTGGGGTGCAATGTTCTGTATTTTTCTATTAGGTTTAGTTCATTAATCATATTATTCAAGCTCTCTGTTTCTTTATTAATCCTCTGCCCAGATGTTCTATCCAATAGTGACAGTGGTGTACTGAAGTCACCAAATAGTATTGTAGAGACATCTATTTCTTTATTCAGTTTTGCCAGTGTTTGCTACATGTAATTTGGGGCATACTGGTTAGGTTCATATATATTTATCATTGTTATTTCTTCCTGGTGAATTGCCCCTTTTATTAATATATAATTTCCTTCCTTGTCTCTAATGATAGCTTTGCCTTTAAAGTCTATTTTATCTGATATAAGTATAGCTAGTACAGCATTTAAAAAATTACTCATGTCTGGAATATATTTTTCCAGCCTTACACTTTCAATCTATTTGTATCCTTGGATCTAAAATGAGTCTCTTGTAGACAGCATATAGATGGCTTATATTTTCTTATCCATTCCACCAGTATGTGTCTTTTGACTGGAGAGATTAATCTATCAACATTCAATGTTATGATTGTAAAGACAGTTCTTATTTCACCAATTTTCACCTCTGGGTTTTATCTATCATATCTTATTTTCACCACTCTTTCTACACTATTAGTTACTTTTACTGATATAATCTTCATTTCTAGACTTTCTTCCAAGCCTCTCTCTCTTTTTTTTCCCCTTTCAGTCTGTAACACTCCCTTTAGTATTTATGGCAAAGCCAGTCTCTTGGTTACAAACTCTTTCAGTTTCTGTTTATCTGTGAATATTCTAAATTCACCATCATTTTTGAAAGACAATCTTGCCAGATATAAGATTCTTGGATGGAAGTTTTTCTCTGGCAGTATCTTTTATTTATTTATTTATTTATTTATTTATTTATTTATTTATTTATTTTTTATTATGGGTAAAAATCAAAATTCTCACAATACATACAAACACTTGCAAAATGATATATAAATATATATGCATATATGTGTATTTGCTTACAAAAATGTTATTTATATATATCTTAAATATATCATACCACTGCCTTCTTGCCTCCATGGTTTCTGATGAGAAATTACACTAAATCTTATTGTGCATCCCTTGTATATGATGAATCACTTTTGCTGCTCTCATGATTCAATCTTTATATTTGGCATTTGACATTCTGATTAGTATGTGTCTCAGAGTAAGTCTATTTGTATTTGTTTGGAATAGAGTACCTTGTGCTTATTATACATGGATATCTATGTCCTTCATTATGGTTGGGAAATTTTCTACCATTATTTCCTCAAATATTCCTTTTGCTCCTTTTCCAATCTCTTCTCCTTCTTGGACACCCATGACACATATGTTTGCACATCTCTTGCACTCATTTAGTTCCCTGATACCAATGTTCATTTCTTTCATTCTTTTCTTTATCTTGTCTTTTCTACATTCACTTTCAGAAGCCATGTCTTCAAGCTCACCGATCCTTTCTTCTGCTTAAATCTGATGTTATATGCTTCCAGTGTATTTTAAATTTCATTTATTATGCCTTTCATTCCCATAAGATCTGCTCTTTTTCTATATATGCTTTCAAATTCTTCTTTGTGTTCACCCAGTGTCTTGTTTTTTAATTATTAAGGAAGCTTTAGATTACATAAATGTTACAGCAAAAATATAGGGGATTCTCATATGCCTCATCCCCTCCCTCTCCCACCCAGTGTCTTCTTAATATCCTTAAACTCTTTAAGCATCTCATTGAATTTATTAAGATTTGTTTGAACATTTATGATTAGTTGTCTCAACTCCTTTATGTCATCTGGAGGCTTAGCTTGTTCCTTTGACTGGGAAATATCTCCCTGATTCTTGGTATGGATTGTAATTTTTTGTTGGTGTCTTGGCATCTAATTTACTAAATATATTTATTCTGGGTGCATTTTCCCTCATTAGTCTAGATCTTTCTATTTTGTTTGGCTTTGTGCTACAGGCTCTCTTTGATACTTGGTTCAACTTAATTTGGCACATTATAGTGGCTCATGTTTAGCCTCTCTGAATTTTTCAGCTCTTTTTCATCTGTTTCTTGCCCTTTCTCCCTTGGTGGTTATGGAGTAGGAGCCAAGGATACAGTTAGTACTGTAATCCTTGGAGGCTGAAGCTGTCCACATTACCACAGGAACCGAAGAAGCTTCTCCCACCTTTCTATCCTTTCAAGAGTAGGGAAGGAACTGCATCTGTGTGAAGTAATCCAAGCCATGCAGGCCAAGACCGTCTGTAGTTGCCCAGAGAGACTGATGAAGGTTCACACCCCTTCCTCTCCTGCCTTGGGTGGGGATGGAACCACAGGTGTAGGCAGCAGGCTTAGCTATGCAGGTCAAAACTAGACCTGTGTGTGGCTCCTGTTTATATAATGTGGGGTTGTAAATGATTATTCTGAATGCCTTGAATCTCAGCCATGAGCTTCTATGTACTCACAGCAATGTGCATAACTGGGATGATTTTTTTTTTTTTGGTATATTAAAAATACATTTGAACTCCAAAAACAAAACAAAACAAAACAAAACAAAACAAAACAAAACAAAACAA
>JAKSZT010054490.1:552822-635225 GCA_026826555.1 Tolypeutes matacus | reverse complement strand
AAAACAAAACAAAACAAAACAAAACAAAACAAAACAAAACAAAACAAAAAACTGACTGCAGTTGTCCAGGTAGACTGATGAAGCTCTGGCCCCCTTCCTTCCCTGCCAGGGGTGGGGATGGAGCCCCAAGTGTGCCCAAAAATCTGGTTTCGGGCAAACCAGAAGTGACTGCAGTTGCCTGGAGAGTTTGCGGGAGCACTGTCCCTCCTCCTGCTTTGTCAGTGGTGGTGATGGAGCCATAGATGTGTCCAACAATCTAGTTCCTGTGGGCCAAAAGTGGCTGCAGTTTCCTTGAGAAGATGAGGGAGTACTGTCCCTCTGATCTTTCAGGGACCATGTTCATTCACAGGAGTGCCCTCAATCTAGTCCATGCAGGCCAAAGGCATCTGAAGTTGCCCAGAGAGGCTGAGGTAACACTGCCCCCTCCTATCCTATTGGGGGCTGGGATGAAGCCACAGGTGCCCAACAATCTAGTCTGTGTGCATCAAAAGTAACTACAGTTGCCCAGAGAGGCTGGTGTAGGTCTCCCCAGCTTCCTCCCTGCTGGAGGTGGGGCTAGAGCCTAAGCTAGGGCTGCAATCTGTCCTGGGTGGAAAGAAGTTGGCCCCTACAATCATTGTGGATTTCAATCAGTCCTGCTTCCCCTCATTCCAGGGGTGGAGTGAAAATGGAAGCTACTGGCTTCTTTCCAACTTGGACACATTCAAACTTTAACTGTACTTACAATTAGACTTTAGTTAGCCGAATATTCAGTAGCTGAAGTCAGTGCCTGTCTCTTCCTCCCCTGTTTTTGGGAAATGGAAGCTTCCAACTTCATCAAGGGTATAGCTCCCAGATATCTGCACTGCTGGTGGGGGATGACGCCAGCCTCCGTGGTGTGGAGCGCTGTACTCATGAATCTTCACTGCAAATGGGAAGTCTACTCCTTCTGTTCTTCCAGGGATGTTGCAGGATGCTCTTCTGGTCTCCTGGGGCCCACAAACATGTGCTTTAGATAGCACTGGGTGATTAATAACTGCACTGTTGGAGCTCCTTACTCTGCCACCATCTTGCCCCTCCTCCTTGATTGGCTTTTTTAAAAACAAAATTTTATGGAAGTATATCATTCATACATGAACATACATAAACAATAAATGTATAGTAAAATTTGTGAATTTACAAAACAAACATACAAGGCTCCCATAAATCTCCCCACCATAAACATCTTGAATTGTTGTGAAACATTTGTTACAAACTATGAAAGATGATCATCAAAATATTACTACTAACTATAGCCCTTATCTTACATTTGGTGTATTTTATCCCAACCCACCTGATTATTAACAACCTATATTAGTATTATATATTTGTTATTGTTCCGGTGAACACATGCTCATATTTGTCCTGTTAACCACAATCCATCATCCACCACTGATTCCCTGTGTTATACAGTCCCATGCTTTGTACAATCCATTCAAAGTATATACTCAGTGGCTCTCATTTTCATTTACAGAGTTGTGTTGTCATCACCTCAGTCAACTTTAGAATGTTTTCATTGCTCCAAAGGAAAAATTGCATACCCCTTTATACCCCCTAATGTTGTCCCTTAGTATTGAAAAAATATCTTCTTGCTATTGCTGCAAAATATTACAATATTACTGTAAACTATCATCCATAAGTTACATTAGTTGTAATTTTCCTGTGGATCACCATATTCTTAGCTCTTTGAAAAAGAAGATCAATATTATATCTATGCTATTAACCACAATTTTCATCCACCACTGAAATCACTTGTTATACATTCCCTAGATTTTTCTCTAGTTTCCTTTCAATTGACATTTACTTACAGACACTACCCTTTTCTGTCACAATCACATTTATAAAACAGCACTGTTAGTTATACTTATTATAATTTTATAATTTGTTATTCTCAAATCTATTCATTTCCACACTTTTACAATTAATCTTACTAATAATGTTACAAACACTAAGCATCAGCTCCCATTCTCAACCCACATCCCATTTCCTAGTAACCTATACTCTAGTGTTTACCTCCGTGACTTTAATCATTCATATTTAGTTCATACGATATTTGTCTTTTTGTCTCTGGCTTATTTCACTCAACATAATATCCTCTGGGTTCACCCATGTTGCCATATGCATCCCCATTTCATTTATTCTTACAGCTGAATGTATTCCATTGTGTGTATATACCACATTTTGTTTATCCATTCATCAGTTCATGGACACTTGGACTGGTTCCATATTTTAGCAATTATGAATTTGCTACAGGGTTAAAAACAGCATGGTACTTGTATGAAGATGGAGAGATTGTCCAATTCAACCAAATTGAGAACTCAGAAATAGACCTCACATCTATGAGCAAATGATTTTTGACAATGCTGTCAATTCCACAAGCTAGGTAAGAACCATCTATTCAATAAATGGTGCTGGGAGAACTCGAAATCCATATCCAAAAGAAAGAAAGGGGACCCCTCTATCACACTTTATACAAAAATTAACTCAGAGTAGATCAAAGACCTAAATGTAAGAGCTAGATCCATAAAAATCATAGAAGAAAATGTAGGGAAACGTTTTCAAGATCCTGTTGTAGGTGGTGGTTTCCTTTTTTTTTTTTTTTTTTGCATTTCATTATTTATTTAGATGTTTAAGTTCTTGCACTAGGTTTTCACAAACTGGTGAACACTGACAAATTATTTCTCCCACAGAACTATAACCACACATTCCCAGACTATAAATATATGGTTGAACTAACATTAATACCAATCACTGTTTTATCAGTTACATACAACAAATTACCATGCGTCTATATATTATGTTACACAGCTCAAAATAAATAAAAAATGTTTGATGTCTGCTGAATTCATCAGCAGAAACACCCTCCCCTTTTTACAAGAGGTTGGGAAGAGAAGAAAAGAAAACCACAGTTCTAATGTTCTAACAAAAGTAGTAGTTGGTAAAGCAAATTCAGCCTGAAACTAGAATACAGGTTACCAAGGGCCAGGGTTGGATAGAGAATGCTAATTGGTACAGAATTTGTTGGAGTGATGGAAATTTTTTGACAATGGATGGTAGTGATGGCAGCATAACATTGTAAAAATAAGTAACACCACTTAATTTTATAATTCATTGTGGTTAAAAGGGGTAATTTCAAGTTGTATATATGGTACTAAAATAAAAATAAAAAACAAACAAACTATAGGACAGTGCAATACTATCAATGAACCCTAATGTAAACTATGGACCACATTTAATAGTATAATTATAATAATATTCTTTCATCAACTACAACAAAAGTACCATATCAAAGCAAAGTATTAACAATGGGGGTAGGGGAGTAATATAGGAACCCCACAATTCCTGCCTGATTCTTCTGTAAACCCACAATCTCTCCAACAAAAAATTATAAAAAATGTTTAAAAAATAGTTGGTAAAGTTCCAGTAGATACGGAAAAAATTACAAGAGTTTTGAAAATTTCATGATTAAGATTTTTTTTAGCTATAATAAGAAAGCATCTCTACATTTTAAAAATATTTACTAAATTAGAGAGCACATACTCTACATGTTCAGCACAAGACAAAGGCAACAGGTTACTAAAAATACTTAATACCTTCTTCCATTCATTTATCAGGCTCTCCTGGTTAAGTTGCACCCCAAAGTGCAAATATTAAATTAATTGTAAGGCTTTTTTTGTCTGGAAACATTAAAGAGACATGTGCTTCTGTACAATGCAGAATTTCAAAATGTAGATTTTTTATAACAGCACAAAGTGATATTTTTTTAAAGATATTAAATAATCAGTGTAAGACTTGGTAAAAATCCAACAAAATTCAATGATTATGCAAACCTGATGTATACTGTTACAAATGTGGGAAATGTAAACATAAAGTAAACAGGCAAATACCATGTAGACCCTAGTTTCAGTGTTTGAGATGACTGAAGAAATAAACTACGTAAGGTCTAGAATGACCATAATTTCTGGAATTTTTATATTTTATGATAAAAAGTATACAAATATTGTGCTGGGTATTTTGGCACCTAATCTCTCTAAATTGCTTATATATTGATATATCAATAACACTTTGGCATGGAAATAAATTTAAAGAAGACATAACTCAATACTGCATGATTTCAAAAAAGGTAAGTTACAAATGATAAGCGCATTTTAAATGCTGAACCGCAAGAATCTTTTAGTATGTGTCCAAAAAGGCTGATCATCACCCCAACACAGTTTGCAATTCTATATCAAGCTTGTGGTCTGATAAAACTGTTTTTCAATACTCCTGAGGAAGCTTCATTAGAATTATCCACCAAACATTTTGGCTAATATGTATGACAAATTAGGTCTGCTCTCAAGTTCCACTTAAGAGGCACCCTGGTTTTATTGAATGCAACAGTAGCTTCTATGACCATTGGAGTGTTTAAAGCAAAGCTGCATTTCAAGATGACACTTCTCCAAATACAAAATAGCTTGCTGTTAAAAGCTCCATGCTGCTTTTGTCTTATGAACTATGTTGCAATATCTTATTTTATTTTGCCTTTAATGCTTGGGCAACAAAAACTGGAGCTCTCCCAAGATCTACAATACAATGAACAGCAATACAGCAACCAGGTTCCTCATAAACCTTAATTTTTACAAATTTAACCAGTCATCAACCATCTGGTTGGATGGTGGTGCACCATCATCAAAAAAGCTGAACTAGTAATACTGCTATGAACATTGGTGTGCAAATGTCAGTTCATGTCCTTGCTTTCAGTTTTTCTGAATATATTCCTAGTAATGGGATTGCTGGCTCATATGCCAGTTCTCTAGTCAGCTTCTTGAGAAACTGCCAAAATATCTTCCACAGAGGCTGCACCATTATACATTCCCACCAACAGTGAAGGAGTGTTCCTGTTTCTCTACACCCTTTCTAGCACCTATAATTTTCTGTTTTTTATTTTTTTAAGTAATGGCCATTCTATAAGTTGGGAAATGGTATCTCATTGCAGTTTTGCTCTGCCTTTGCCTAATAGCTATTGATGTTGAGCTTTTTTTTTTTCATGTGCTTTCTGGCCATTTGTATTTCTTCTTTGGAGAAATATCTATTCATGACTTTTGCCCATTTTTAGTTGGGTTGTTTGTCTTTTTATCGTTGAGTTGTGTGATCTCCTTACTTAACATGGATATCACACACTTACTAAATATGTGGTTTCCAAATATTTTCTCCCATTGAGTAGACTGCCGTTTTACTTTCTCGACAAAGTGTTTTGAAGAATAAAACTGTTTAATTTTGAGGAGGTCTCACTTATCTAGTCTCTCTTTTGTTACTCCTGCTTTGGGTGTAAGGTTTATGAAACTATGACCTACCACAAGATCTTGAAGGTGTTTTTTGACATTTTCTTCTAGGAGTTTCTATATTTAAGTCTTGGATCCATTTTGAGTTAATTTTTGTATAAGACGTGAGATAGGGATCCTCTTTCTTTCTCTTGGCTATGGCTATCCAGTTCTTCCAGGGCCATTTGTTGAATAGACTTCTCATCCAGCTGGGTGGGCTTGACACTATATGTGAGAGTCTATTTCTGAGTTCTTGATTTGGTTTCACTGGTCAATCTGTCTGTCTGTAGGCCAGTACCATTCTGTTTTTACCACTGTAGCTAAGTAATATGTTTTAAAGTCAGCGAGAGTCCTCCAGCTACATTTTAAAGATATTTTGGCTATTTGGGGCCCCTTTCCTTTCCAAATAAATTTGATAATTGGCTTTTCTATTTCTGCAAAGTATGCTGTTGGAATTGCATTGAATATGTAAGTTAATTTAGATAGAATTGATATCAAAAGATAGTCTTCCAATCTATGAACATGGAATGTCCTTCCATTTATTCAGGTCAACTTTGATTTCTTTTAGCAATGTTTTGTAGTTTTCTGAATACAGGTCCTTTATGTCCTTGATTATGTTTATTCTTTAATATTTAATTATTTTTGTCACTATTATAAATGGAATTTTCCCTGACTTCCTCCTCAGATTGCTCATTATGAGTACATGAAATCACTATAGATGTTTTGCATAGTAATCTTGTTTCCTGCCTCCTTGCTGAATTCATTTATAAGCTCTAGTATCTTTGTTGTAGATTTTTCAGGACTTTCTAGGTATAGGATCATATCATTTGTGAATAAAGTTTTACTTCTCCTTTCCAATTTCAATAACTTTTATTTCTTTTTCTTCTTAGCACAATATTGAGCAACAATGGTGACAGTGGGCATCTCAGCAGAAAAGCTTTCAGTCTTTCACCATTGAGTATAATGTTAGTTGCAGGCTTTTCATATATGTCTTTTATCATGTTGTGAAAGTTTCCTTCTATCCTTATTTTTAGAAGTGTTTCTATCAAGAAAGGATGCTGGATTTAGTCAAATGCCTTTTTTGCATCAATCTAGAGGATCATGTGATTTTTCTTCTTCAGTTTATTAGTGTAGTGTACCACACTGATTGCTTTTCTTCTGTTGAACCACCCTTGCATATGTGGGATGAAACCCACTTGATCATAATGAATAATTCTTTTAATGTGTTGTTAGTGATTAATTTATTGAGGATTTTTGCATCTTTGTTCATTAGGGAAATGAGTCTGTAATGTTCTTTTTAAAACTTTGATTCACAAATATTTATTGAGCAACTGCTCTGCACTAGGCCATGCATTGGGGACATGGCAGATACCAAGCCTTGACCTCTTGGCACTTGTATTCTAAGCGGTAAGAAAGATGGGGGTGGGGACCAAAGGAAAATCAGGTAATCAAGACTGTGTTACTCACATAAAGACAGGCCTGTTGATCAATGTAATAGAATCGAGAGGCCAGTAATAAACCCATATATCTACATCCATTTAATATTCAACAAGCGTGCCAAGACAATTCAATCAGGAAAGAATAGTGTTTTGTTGTTAGATAACTAGATATTCACATGCTAAAGAAAGAAGAAAAACCCTACCTCACACCATAAATTAACTCAAGGTAGATCAAAGACCTAAATGTATGAGGTAAACTTTAAAAAAAAAACTTTAAAACATTTTTCTCCTAACCCACCGTTTTATTTTTTTTGTTCATAAACCATACAATTTATCTAAATTGCACAATCAATGGCATTCGGTATAATCACTGAGTTGTGTATTCATCACTTCAATCAATATTAAAGAATTTTCCTACCCGAAAAAAACAAAAGAAAACTATCATACCCATAGGTTAGTGCTACAAATTACACATTTTATGATATACTTTCACAATTTCTAATCATCTCTAAACATTTACAAACAACTTTTTTAACTTTTTTATTTCTTTTTTTTTTTTTTTACCAATCTGCAAAGATTAAACCTCAGCTTTCCATTCTCTAACCATTCTTTTCTCTGGTGAATTATATTCTAACTATTAAATCCATAAGTTTGCTCAATATATTTAGTTCATAATAGCGAAGTCTTATGATATTTGTCCTTTTGTGCCTGGCTTGCTTCACTCAACATAATGTCCTCCAGGCTCATCCATGTTGTCATATGCTTCATGACTTCATTTCTTCTTGCAGCTGAATAATATTCCATCGTGTGTGAATATCACAGTTTGTTTATCCATTCATCAGTTGATGGACACCTGGGTTGTTTCCGTCTTTTAGCAATTGTGAAAAATGTCACTATGAACATTGGTGTGCAGATGTCTGTTCGTGTTGCTGTTGTCAGTTCTTCTGGATAGATACCGAGTAGGAGTATTGCTAGGTCACATGGTAGATATATATCTCCCTTCCTTAGGAACCGCCAAAAAGACTTCCATAGTGGCTGTACCATTTTATATTCCCACCAGCAGTGAATAAGCATTCCTACCTCTCCACATTTTCTCCAACATTTGTAGTTTTCTGTTTAGTTAATAGTGGCCATTCTATTAGGTGTGAAATATTATCTCATTGTAGCTTTGATTTGCATTTCCCTAATTGCCAGTGATGCTGAGCATTTTTCATGTGTTTTTTTTTTTTTTTTGCCATTTGTGTTAATCATTTGTTTTTTTATTGTTGAGTTGTAAGATCTCTTTATATATCATGGATATTAGACCTTTGTCAGATGTGTGACTTCCAAATATTTTCTCCCATTGAGTAGGCTGCCTTTTAACCTCTTCACAAAGTCCTTTGTCATGCAGAAGTGTTTAATTTTGAGGAGGTACCATTTATCTATTTTTTTCTTTTTTTGATCATGCTTTGGGTGTAAAGTTTAAGAGACCCTCACCTACTACAGGGTCTTGTAGATGTTTCCCTACATTATCTTATAGATGTTTTGTGGTCCTGAATTTTATGTTTATGTTTTTGATCCATTTTGAGTTGATTATTCTTGTATAGGGAGTGACATAGGGGTCCCCTTTCATTCTTTTTTTATTTTTTATTTTTATTTTTATTTTTATTTAGTACCCCCTGCCTTGTTGTTTTGCACTTGCTGTCTGCTCTCTGTGTCCATTTGCTGTGTGCTCTCTGTGTCTACTTGTCTTCTCCTCTTGTCTTCTCCTTAGGAGGCACCAGGAGCTGATCCTGGGACCTCTGATGTGGGAGAGAGGCACTCAATCACTTGAGCCACCTCAGCTCCCTGGTTTGTTGTGTCTCTCGTTGTCTCTCCTCTTTGTCTCTTTTTTTGTTGCACCAGCTCTCTGTGTGGGCCAGATTTCCATGTGGGCCAGCTCTCCATATGGGCCAGCTCGACTTCACCAGGAAGCTCTGGGAAATGAACCCTGGACCTCCCATATGGTAGAGGGGAGCCCAGTTGCTTGAGCCACATCTGCTTCCCATCTTTCATTCTTTTGGTGATGGATATCCAGTTTACCCAGCACCATATATTGAAGAGACTGTTCTGTTCCAGAAAAGTGGACTTAGTAGGTTAATAAAAAATCAGTTGGACATAGAGGTGAGGGTCCATTTCTGAACTCTCAATTCTACTCCATTGATAAATGTGTCTATCTTTATGCCAATACCATGCTATTTTGAACAGTGTAGCATTATAATACACTTCAAGTTCAGGTAGCGTGAGTCCTCTGACTTTGCTCTTCTTTTCTAGGAGGCTTTTGGCTATTCACGATCCCTTTCCCTTCAAAATAAATTCGGTAATTGAGTTTTCTATTTCTGTAAAGTAGGCTGTTGGAATTTTGATTGGTATTTCATTGAATCAATAAATCAATTTGGGTAGAACTGACATCTTCTGGTTGTCTAGTCTTCCAATCGATGAACATGGAATGTCCTTCCATTTGTTTATGTCTTTCTGAATACAGATCCTTTACATTACTGTTTAAATTAATCCCTAGATATTTGAGTCTTTTTGTTACCATTGTAAATGAAAATTTTTTTCTTACTTTCTTCCTCAGCTTGCTTATTACTAGTGTATAGAAATGTTACTCCCCCCCCAGCATGGGACATGACTCCCAGGGATGAGCCTCCCTGGCACTGAGGGATTACTACCAAGCAACAACCAGTAATGCAACTGGAAAAAGACCTCAAATAAAAGGGGGAAAAGGTAAAGACAAGTGAATTTATATGGCTAAGGGACTTCAAAGTGATTCGGGAGGTCATCCCAGAGGTAATGCTTATGCACATCTCAGCAGGATCTCATAGACTGCCAAAGTGGATACTACCCCAAATAGTGGGGCTCCTGAGGGCTCTGGAGATATCCAGGTCCTATGGTCAGGGCAGATAGCTCCGGAATTTGGTGCCTTGCCAGTGGGCCCTGCTTTGGAGTTTGTGCTCCTGAGAGTGACAGAGTTGGCCTCAGTTATGGCTTCCCTCCACATGGCTCATCTGTCCTTTCTATTTAAACCTATACTTGGTGCTGGAGTTTGTAGGTGTAAGTCCAAGAGACTGGAGTCTTTGGGCTGTCCATGTGCCAGCTGGGCCTGGAACCTCAGCAGAGTTGCAACATCTACTCTCCAGTTCATTGGACACACTCAGGACAACTAACAAGGAGTTGAGGATGGGCAACCATCATACCAAGGAAACGCTAATGCATACAACTGCAAGCAAGAGAGTCCCATCCATTGGCTGTATGGGATCGAAATCTCCTCTCAGTTAGAGGTGGAGTGGACATCACTATCCCAGAATCCTCAGGATTGGGGAATGAACTATGGACTAGAGTCGACTATAGACATATTGTGATTCTGGTAATGGAAAAAATTACAACATTGATGTGGAGGAAAAAAAAAAAAAAGAAAACATTCTTTGTATGATTTATATCCTTTTAAATTTAATGAGGCTTGTTTTGTGACATAGCACATGGTCTATCCTGGAGAATGTTCCATAAACACTTTAGAGTAATGTGTGTTCTGCTTTTGTTTGGTGTAGTGTTCTATAGAGGTCTGTAAGTTCAACTTGGTTTATAGTACTGTTTAAGTCAATTTCCTTGTTGATCTTTTATCTAGTTGTTCTATGCATTATTGAAAGTTGGGTATAGAAGTCTTATACTATTATTGCTGAATTGTCCATTTTCCCCTTCAATTCTGTCAGTTTTGCTTCACATATTTTTGGGGTCTCTGTTTATATATATGTTTATAATTATTATATTTTCTTGATGAATTTATCCTTTTATCATTATAAAGGGCTATTTGTTATGCTTTTTAAACATTTTTGTCTTAATGGTCATTTTGTCTGATATTAAATAAGGCCAATTCATCTTTCTTTAAAATAAAAAAGAAAAGAAATGTTAATGATTTTTGCATGTTGATCTTGTATCCTGCCACTTTGCTGAACTCATTTATTAGCTCAAGTAGCTTTGTTGTAGACACTTCAGTAATTTCTAAATATAGAATCATGTCATCTGCAAATAGTGAGTTTTACTTCCTGTTTTCCAGTTTAGATTCCTTTTATTTTTCTTACACAATTGCTCTACCTAGAACTTCTTACACAATGTCGAATAATCTTTTTCCTGATCTTAGAGGGAAAGATTTCAACCTCTCCCCATTGAGTATAATGTCGACTGTGGGATATTCATATATGCCCTTTATTAGATTGAGGAACTTTCCTTCTATACCTATCATTTGAAGCGTTTTTATCAAATAAGGATGCTGGATTTTGTCAAATGCCTTTCTGTATCAATCAAGATGATCATGTGGTTTTTTCCCTTCGATTTGTTAGTGTGGTGTATTACATTAATTGATTGTCTTATGTTGATCTGCCCTTATATACCAGGAATAAAACCCACTTGATTGTGATGTATAGTAGTTTTATATGCTGTTGGGTTCGATTTCCAAGTATTTTATTGATGATTTTTGCATCTATGTTCATTAGAGAGATTGGCCTGTAATTTTCTTTTCTTGTAGTATCTTTATCTGGTTTTGGTATTAGGGTGATATTGGCTTCATAAAACGTGCTGGGTAATTTCCCCTTGTTTTCAATTTATTGGAAGAGTTTAAATGGGATTGGTATTAATCCTTCTGGAAATGTTTGGTAGAATTCACTTGTGAAGCCATCTGGTCCTGGACTTTTGTTTGTTGGGAGATTTTTGATGACTGATTCAATCTCTTTGCTTGTGATTTGTTTGTTGAGTTCCAATATTTCTTGTAGAGTCAATGTAGTTCGTGTATTTCTAGGAATTTGTTCATTTCATCTAGGTTGTCTAATTTTTGATATACAGTTTCTCATATCTGATATACAGTTTCTCATAATATCCTTTTAAGATCCTTTTTATTTCTGTAGGTTTAGTCATAATCCCCCTTTTCATTCTTTTTTTCCATCTTGCTAAGAGTTTGTCGATTTCATTGATTTTCTCAAAGCACTGGCTTTTGGTTTTGTTGATTTTCTCTCTTGTTATTTATTTATTTATTTATTTATTTATTTATTTATTTATTTAATCTCAATTTCATTTATTTCATCCCTAATCTATCTTTCTCCATCCCCTTCCCTCCCCTCCCCTTCCCTTTCTTCCTGATTGATTTGCCGTTCTTTTTCTAGTTTCTCTAGTTGTTCAGTTAGTTATTTGATTTTAACTCTTTCTTCTTTTATAATATAATCATTTAGTATTATAAATTTTCTTCTCAGTACTGCCTTTGCTGTATCCCATAAGTTTTTGATATGTTGTGTTCTCATTTTCACTTGTCTTGTGATATCTATTAATTTCTTTAGCAATTTCTCCTTTGACCCACTCATTGTTTGAATGTGTTGTTTAGCCTCCATATATTTGCAAATTTCCCCCTTTCTCTTCTATTATTATATATTATTGATTTCCAGCTTTATTCCTTTATGTTCAAGTTCTCTGTTTCCTTGTTGAGCTTCTGTCTAGTTGTTCTATCTATTGATGTGAGTGGCATGTTAAAGTCTCCAACTACTATTGTAGAGACGTCTATTTCTCTTTTCAGTTTTGCCAGAGTTTGCCTCATGTAGTTTGAGGCACCCTGGCTAGGTGACACCAGTATAGCTACTCCTGCTCTCTTTTGGATACTATTTGTTTGAAATATCTTTTTCTAACCTTTCAATTTCAGTATTTGCACCCTTGGGTCTAAGGTAAGTCTCCTGCAGACAGCATATGCAAGACTTATGTTTTCTTATCCATTCTGTCAGCCTATGTCCTTTGATTGAGGAA
This sequence comes from Tolypeutes matacus, assembly GCA_026826555.1. Classification (NCBI taxonomy): domain Eukaryota; kingdom Metazoa; phylum Chordata; class Mammalia; order Cingulata; family Chlamyphoridae; genus Tolypeutes; species Tolypeutes matacus. The sequence goes on along the minus strand of JAKSZT010054490.1, from coordinate 622,669 downwards.
TTTAATCCATTAACATTCAACGTTATTACTGTAAAGGCATTACTTCAGCCATTTTATTCTTTGTCTTTCATATGTCATATCTTATTTTTGTCCATTTTTTATCATTTTGGTTATCTTTTCTGACAGTGTTCACTTCTCCACTCTCCTCCAAGCCTCTCTCTCTTCTCTTTTCTTTTCTGGCTGCAGACCAACCTTTGGTGTCTCCTGCAGAGCTGGATTCTTATTTATGAACTCTCTTAGTTTTTGTTTATCTGTGAATATTTTAAACTCACTTTAATGAAGAATTCTTGCCTGGCAAGATGAAGAATTCTTGCCTGGCAGTTTTTTTCTTTCAGTACCATAATTATATCATATCACTGCCTTCTTGCCTCCATGGTTTCTGAAGCAAAATCCACATTATCTCTTATTGGGTGTCCATTGTATGTGATGTCTCACTTTTTCCTTGGTGCTTTCAAAATTTTCTCTTTATCTTGGCATTTGACATTCTGTATATTATGTGTCTTGGGTACCTCTATTTGGACTTATTCTAATTGAAGTACGGTGTGCCTCCTGGACTCATATATTCATGTCTTTCATGAGAGTTGGGAAATTTTTGACCTGTATTTCCTCAAATACTCTTTCTGCCCCCTTTACCTTCTCATCTCCTTCTGGAACTTGCAAAACATGTATGTTGGTGCACTTCATGTTATCATTCAACTCCCTGAGCCCCTGCTAAATTTTTTCCCATTCTTTTCTCTCTGTGTCCTTCTCTCTTTTAATTTTAGTTATTCTTTCCTCTATGTCTGTGATTCTTTCTTCCATGATTTCAAATCTGCTGTTGTGTGCCTCTATTTTATTTTATCTATTTTTTTTTTTTTTGAGGTACTGGGGGCTGGGGATTTTACCCTGGACCTTGTTTGTTTTGCTTGTTGTTTGTTTTTGTTTTTTTCAAGTCACCAGGAACCAGGCATGGGAGGGAGAAGCTCAACTGCTTAAGCCACATCTGTTACCTCTATTGTATTTTTTTGTTTTGTTTTTTATTTTCTTTTCTTAATGTATTTTAATATCACTTATTGTGTCTTTAATTCCCACAAACTCTCGTTTTTCTATCCAAGATTTCAAATTTTTCTTTGTGCTCACTCAAGGTCTTCTTAATGTCTTTTACTTCTTTAGCCATGTTTTCCTTCAACTCCATGATTTGATTTAGGAGAGTTGTGTGAACCCTTTGATTAGTTGTTTCAAGTCCTGTGCCTCAGGACTTACTGTTAAGCTGCATGCTACTACTATTCTTTGACTCTTGGTTCAACTTGCTCTAGATAGTTAGGATTTCCCCTGGTTATCTGCTAAAAGCAGGGTTAAGGACCCAGTAATTGGGTGCAGGCCAGTTTCCAAGGGCTTTGTACAGGGTAGCAATAAAGTCACCTGCGTGCCTCTTTATTATTCTATTTCTTTTTTGTGAACCTTTTCTTGTCTGGCCAGCAGATGGCACTCTTGGGAAGTCCTCTCAACTCAGACCCCAAATGATAGATGAGAATGCATTCAGTTTATCTACTCAGGCAGGTGGGTGGTGCAGAAGCAATGTCCTCAGGGCTGGCCAAGCCTCACAGTCAAACTTTCTCCAGAGACTGTTTTCCACACTTGGCTGGCCATACCCTCCCTCTCTCTGCCTCTTTAGCAACCAGCCTGGGGCAGTAGGGAGGGTGTTTGAGAAGGTAAATTATCTTTAGCTCTCTGCAGGCTCTCAGGACAATGTCACAGCCCCAGCTGGCCTGGAAGTGTGAGACATGTCCAATGCAGTAGACAAGTTCCTGGGCCAAAATCGGAATTTGCTGTATTCTGTGTCCCTCCCTCTCCCCTTTCTTGGGGAAGAGGACCCCTGCAACCCTCTTAGTCTGCAGCCACTACAGTCCACAGCCACTGCAATTGCAGAGTGCTATTTGCTCCACAGGTGCGGGGAAGGGCTCCTGCTGCTGTTTTTGCAACTCTACTCACCGGATTTTTCAGCCAGCTGAGACTCCTTTCCTTCTCCCCGCTCCCTTCTAGGTGGTTCTCTCCTTCCCTTTGTGTCCTTAGCCCCAGAGCAGTGGTCCAGACAGTCTCTTTTTTTCTGGAAAAGTGATCATTCCACCTCTCTAATCCTCCATCTTCCTGGAAGTCAATAATGTTCTCTTTTTTATATATATTTTTAATTTATTTTTTAAAAGATACTTAGATTACATAAAATGCTACATAAAAAATAAAAGGGATTCCCATATGCCCCACTCCCCACACCACTTTTCCCCACATTAACAACTTCTTTCATTAGTGTGGTACATTCATTGCAATTGATGAACACATTTTGGAGCATTGCCACTAGGCATGGATTACACTTTACGTTGTAGTTTACACTCTCTCCCATTCAATTCTGTAGGTTATGGCAGGATATATAATGGCCTGTATCTGTTGTTGCAATGCCATTCAGGACAATTCCAAGTCTTGAAAATGCCCCCATATTACACTTCTTTTTCCCTCTCCCTGACTTTAGCACCTCCAGTGGCTACTGTCTCCACATCCATGATATAATTTCTTCCATTGCTAGAATCACAATAAGTCTATAGTAGAATACCAGTAAGTCCATACTAGTCCATATTTTATTCCCCAATCCTGAGGATTCTGAAATGGTGATGCCCATTCCAACTTTAATTGAGAGGGTGCCTCAATCCCATATGGCTGATGGGTGGGACTCTCTTGCTTAAAGTTATAGACTTTCTTGGTTCCTTGGTATGGTGGTTGTCCATCCTCACCTCCTTGTTAGTTGTCCTGGGTGAGTCCAATGAACTGGAGAGTAGGTGTTGCAACTCTGCTGAGGCTCAGGGCCAAACTGGCATATGGACAGCCAAGAGATTCAAGTTTGTACAGCTACAAACTCTAGCACCAACTATAGGTTCAAATAAAAGGGGCAGAAGAGGCATGTGTAGAGAAGTCACATCTGAATCCAAATCTGTAACACTCAGGAGCACAAACTCCAAAGTAAGGCCCACTGCAAGGCACCAAACTCCAGAGCTTTCTGCCATGACCATAGGACCTGGGTGACTCCACAGCTCTTGGGAGCCCTACTATTTGGGGTAGTAGCTACTTTGGCAGTCTATGATATCCTGCTGAGTCGTGCATAAGTGTTACCTTTCTGATGACCTCCTGACTCACTTTGAAGTCTCTTAGCCATATAAACTCATTTGTCTTTACCTTTCCCCCCTTTTATTCAAGGTCTTTTCCCAGTTGCATCATCTGCCAGTGCTTGATAGTAATACCTCAGTTCCAGGGAGGCTTATCCCTGGGAGTCATGTCCCACACTGGGGGGAAGGTAATGCATTTATATGCTGAGTTTGGCTTAGAGAGACCACATTTGAGCAACAAGGAGGCTCCCAGTAGGTAACTCTTAGGCACCCTACAACACTAGGCTAAGTTGCAATTTCAAGAGCAAAGGGTCATAAGCATAGTCATCAATATCAAGGGCCCATCAGTGGACATTCTTACTTCACTAGTCATTGTACCTGTACTTGGGGGATTGTTGCTATTCCATTAGAGAATGTGGCAGAGCTCCCCAGGATGGGAATTCAATATTCTTTCGGTTGTTGTGTGAATCTCTACCCACTGTGGCAATGTCCCATAAACATTTGAACATATTTATATACCTTATATGTATGCTCAGGTGAACTTCCTCCCATGTAGCCCCCATCATTGACACCCCACTCCAATGATCCTCCCCTGCTACAGTTGTAACCCTTCTGCGATCCAAAACCTCTTCAAAAATGAAGCCAAGAATATTGCCAAATACAATTAATAGGAACATGAAATAATGATGGGTTTAAACATAAAAAATAAAATACAAGATAATTTAGAAAAACTAAAACTAAAATAAAGTAAAAAAAGAAATTGGGATATTAAAAAATAATGAAATATATTTTAAAAAATTAAAAAAATTATTTTTTGACATTTTGCCTTTCATCATTGTAATATCTGTTGCCCTGTAGGTACAGTGGCATTTTCTTCCATTTCTTCCCCGGTGTCTTACTTTTATTCATTTTGTCTTCAAAGAAATTTTAGGTGACTGTAAAGTCACATGCAGAATATAGGAAACTCCCATATACCCAGCATCCTACCCTTTTCCCCCTTCTCGTCTTAAAAACCTTTTTACATGTGGATGGTACATTTGTTAAAACTGATGTGCAAATATTGAAACAGCTACTAACCGTGGTCAATGGTTTACTTTATGGTTTACATTTTAGTTCTTACACTTTAAAAATTTTTGATGAAATTTAACATGGCCTTATCCATCTTTGCAAGATCATGCAGAACACTTCCATTGCCCCCTAAGTACCCACTCGTCCATCTTTTCTATTTCTTTTTACCCCTCCCCTCAGGACCCACTGCGACTGCCAGGCTTCACTCCTTGAAGGACAAGATTCATAGATACTTGCAACAATGCTGAGGGCTTGACATATTAGTCTGTCGTCCCCTATTAGGAACCACCCATGCTTTCAAGAGACACCCTCCCTTCTGTTTGAGAACATTTTGGGCCTCCCCAGGATGGGAGTCCAACTCCTTCCCATTCATCATGTGGGTCTTCACCCACTGAAACACACACTATGGCAAAATTATCTCTTACACATTCTCTAGAAAACAGCCCCTGGTGTGCCCTGTCCCAAATGCCACCTCCATCCAACACCCTAAATCAAGGTAACACTTCCTTGTTGTATTGCCAAAAGAGCTTTCTCAAAATTATAGTTTCACTGATGTGCCCGCCAACCCCCATTATTCACCTGCTCCCTCCCTCAACCCTCTCCCCAGTTCGATATACTGTCCAACAGAATCTCCTCACCATAAACCCCTGTCAAGCTTGCAATGCCCAAACCAATAGTATCACTACACCCTGTCTTGTCCCTTCGTTGTACAAATACTCACTTCCATCTTATCATAGATTTTGCCCATATGGGCATTGGCTCACAACCTTCTTTTCACTTTCTATTTCCTGTAAATCTATCTTCCAGACTCTAGCTCTCTGAGTCTGCTCGATTTGCTTAATTCATATCAGTGAGGTTAGGTAACATTTGTCCTTCAATGCCTGGCTTGCTTCACTCAACATAAGGTCCTCAAGATTCATCATGTTATCCTGTGTGTTAGCACTGTATTCCTTCTAACAGCTGAGAAATATTCCATTATATGTATGTACAAAATTTTGTTTATCCATTCATCTGTTGATGGGTATTTGGGTTGATTCCAACTTTTGGCAATAGTGAATAATGCCACTATGAACATTAGTGTGCATATATCTGTTCGTGTCCTTTCTTTCAATTCTTCTAGGTATATATACCCAGCAGTGGGATTGCTGGATCATATGGCAGTTCTATAGTTAGTTTTTTTGAGGAACTGCCAAACTGTCCTCCACAATGGCTGGAACATACTATATCCCTACTAGCAGTGGATGAGGGTTCCTATTCCTCCACATCCTCTCCAAAACTTGTAGTCCTCTGTTTTTTTAATAGCTGACAGTCTAATGGGTATAAGATGGATTCTCATTGTAGTTTTGATTTACATTTCCTTAATAGCTAGTGATGTTGAGCATATTTTCATGTGCTTTTTAGCCATTTGTATTTCTTCTTTGAAGAAGTGTCTATTCAAATCTCTTGCCCATTTTTAAAATGGGTGGTTTGTCTTTTTATTTTCAAGGTGTTGGGTTTCTTTATATATGGTGGATATTAGGCTCCTATCAGATATATGGTTGCCAAATATTTTCTCCCATTGCGTAGGCTGCCTTTTTACTTTCTTGATAACCTCCTTTGAGGTGCAAACGTTTTTAATTTTGAGGAGATCCTATTTATCTATTTTTTTTTCCTGCTTGTGCTTTGGGTGTGAAGTTCATGAAAGCATTTCCTATTACAAGGTCCTGTAGATGTTTCCCTCCATTATCTTCCAAAGTCTTTATGGTCTTGGCTCTTATATTTAGATCTTTGATCCCTCTTGAGTTGATTTTTGTATAAGGTGTGAGATAGTGTTCCTCTCTCATTCTTTTGGATATGGATATCCAGTTTCCCAAGCACCATTTGTTGAAGAGGCCATTCTTTCCCAGTTGGTTGGGCTTGGTGGTCTTGTCGAATATCAGATGACTGTATATGTGACTATTTATATCAGAACTCTCAATTCAGTTCCATTGGTCGGTAGGTCTATCCTTGTGCCAATACCAGTTTTGATCACTGTAGCTTTGTAATGTATTTTAAAGTCAGGTAGTGTGATTCCTCCGATTTCATTTTTCTTTTCGAATATGTCTTTGGCTATTTGGGGCCTTTTGCCCTTCCAAATAAATTTCATACTTAGTTTTTCCAGTGCAGTAAAAAATGCTATATTGATTTTTATTGGGATTGCATGAAATCTGTAGACTAGTTTGGGTAAGATAGACATTTTAATGATGTTTACTCTTCCTCCCCATGAACAGGGGATATTCTTCCATTTATTTAAGTGTTCTTTGACTTCCTTTAACAGTGTTGTGTAGTTTTCTGTGTATAACTCATTTACATGTTTAGTTATATTTATTCCTAGGTATTTGATTCTTTTAGTTACTATTGTAAATGATATATATTTTTTGGTTTTCTCCTCGGATTGCTCATTATTGGTGTACAGAAATGCTACTGATTTTTGAGCATTGATCTTATAACCTGAGATTTTACTAAACTCATTTACAAGTTCTAGAAGCTTTATTGTAGATTTCTCAGGGCTTTCTGTGTATAGGATCATGTCATCTGCATATAGTGAAATTTTTACTACTTCCTTTCCAATTTGGATGCCTTTTATATATTCTTCTTGCCTCAGTGCTCGAGCAAGTACTTCTAACACAGTGTTAAACAGGATCAGTGATCGTGTATATTCTTGTCTTATTCCCCATTTTAGAGGTAAAGCTTTTAGGATTTCACCATTGAATATGATGTTAAGTGTGAGTTTTTCATATATACCCTTTATCATGTTCAGAAAATTTCCTTCTATTCCTATCTTTTGCAGTGTTTTTATCAGGAAAGGGTGCTCTACTTTGTTGAATGCTTTTTCTGCATCTATAGAGATGATCATGTGATGTTTTTCTTTCGATCTATTTATGTGGTGTATTATTACATTGATTGATTTTCTTATGTTGAACCATTTTTGCATACCTGGGATGAAACCCACTTGGTCATGGTGTATAATTTGTTTGATGTGTTGTTGAATACAATTAGCAAATATTTGGTTGAGGATTTTAACATCTAGTTTCATTAGAGATATTGGTCTGTAATTTTCCTTTCCTGTGGCGTCTTAGTTTGGCTTTGGTATTAGGGTGATGTTGGCATCATAGAATGAGTTAGGCAATGTTCCTTCTACTTCTATTTTTTTTTGGAAGAGCTTAAGCACGATTTGTGTTAGTTCTTTCTGGAATATTTGGTAGAATTCACCTGTGATGCTGTCTGGTCCTGGTCTCTTCCTAGTTGGGAGGTTTTTGATGACTGTTCTATCTTGTTACTTGTGATTGTTCTGTTGAGTTAATCAATTTCTTCTTTCATCAATGTAGGCTGCTTTTGTGTTTCTAGGGATTTTTCCATTTTCTCTACATTATCCTTCTTGTTGGCATATAATTTTTCAAAGGATCCTCTAATGATACTCTTTATTTCTGCAGGGTCAGTGGTGATATCCCCTTCCTCATTTCTTGTTTTGTGTATTTGAATCTTCTTTTTTTTTTCTTTGTTAGTCTAGCTAAGGGTTTGTCAATTTTATTGATCTTCTCAAAGAACCAGCTTTTGGTTTTGTTTATTTTTTCTAATGCTTTCTTATTTTCTATTTCATTTAGTTCTGCTCTAATCTTCATTATTTCCTTCTATCTACTTCCTTTCAGGTTATTTTGTTGTTCTTTTTTCTATTTCCTCCAGGTGTGCAATTAGGTCTTCAATTTTATCTCTTTCTTCTTTTTTAATATATGCATTTATGGCTATGAATTTCCCTCTCAGTACAGCTTTTGCTGTGTTCTATAGGTTTTGATATATTGTGTTGTCATTTTAATTCATTTCAAGGTAGTTACCAATTTCTTTTGAAATTTCCTCCTTGACCCACTGTTTGTCTAAGAGTGTGTTGTTTAACTTACATATCTTTGTGCCTAATCTGGTTCTCTGGCCCTTGATAATTTCTGGCTTCATTCCATTTTGGTCAGAGAAATTCAGTCTTTCTGAGTTCATTGAGAATATTTCTGTGGCCTAGGATGTGGTCTATCTTAGATAATTATTCAATTGCCCTTGAGAAGCATGTGTATCCCACTTTATTTGGGTGTAGTGTTTAGTATATTTGTATTAGGTCCAGATCCTCTAATGTATTATTCAAAGACTTTATTTCTTTATTGATTCTCTGCCTAGATGTTCTGTCTAATGGAGATAATGGTTTATTAAAGTCCCCCACTATAATTATAGAGGCATTTATTTCTCCACTTAGTTTTTCAGAGTTTGCCTCATATATTTTGAAGCACCCTGGTTAGGTGCATAAATGTTTATGATTGTTCATTCTTCTTGAAAGATAACCCCTTTTACTTATATATAGTGTCCATCTTTTTCTCTTACAATAGTTTTGCATTTGAAGACTATTTTGTCTGATATTAGTATAGCTACTCCCACCCTTTTTTGGCTATTGATTGCTTGTAATATTGTTTTCTAGTCATTCACTTTCAGTCTCCTTGAATCCCTGGGTCTAAGGTGGGTTTCTTGTAGACAGCATATAGATGGGTCATATTTCCTTATCGATTCTGCCGATCTGTGTCTCTTGACAGATGAGTTTAATGTACTAACATTCAGTTTTATTACTCTCAAGGAATTACTTGCATTAGCGATATTTTCTTTGGGTTTATGTATGTCATATGTTGTTTTTATTTCTCTTTTTGTCTTTTTAGTTGTTCTTACACTCTCCTCCAACTCTCTCTCTCCTGTTTTTCCCTTTCAATTTGCAAACTCCCTTTAGTATTTTTTGAAGGGCAGGTTTCTTATTGGCATACTCTCTTAATTTCTGTTTGTGAATATTTTTGAACTCTCCATCATTTTTGAATGTTAGCTTTGCTGGATAGAGAATTCTTGGCTGGAAGTTTTTTTTTCTTTTAATACCTTAACTATGTCATACCACTGCCTTCTTGCCTCCATGGTTTCAGATGTGAAATCAGCACTTAATCTTTTTTGGCTTCCCTTGTGTGTGATGGTTCTCTTTTCTCTTGCTGCCTTCAGTACTATCTCTTTGTCTTGAGCATTGGACAGTTTAACAAGTATAAGTCTTGGAGTATGCCTGTTGGGTTTAAAACTGTTTGGGGTATGCCATGCTTCCTGGACATGTACATCCATGTACCTCAATAGGGTTGGGAAGTTTTCAGCCATTATTTCCTCCAACACTCCTTCTGTCCCCTTTCCCTTCTCTTCTCCCTCTGGGATGCATATAATGTGTATGTTTGTGCATTTTGTGATGTCATTCAAATCCTGAAGGTCCTGCTGGATTTTTTTTCCATTCTTTTATCTATCTGTTCTACTATCTGATTTCAGATGTGCTGTTTTCCAAATTGCTAATTCTTTCCTCTGCCTGTTCAAATCTGCTCTTATGTCCTTCCAGTGTATTTTTTATTTCTTGGATTGTACTGTTCATCCCCATCATATCTGTTATCTTTTTTATGTATGTTTACAATTTCTTCAGTATGTTCTCCCATTGTCTTCTTAATATCCTTAATCTCTTCCTTCACTTCATTAAGTTGGTCCATGATACTTGTTTGAACAGCTTTGATTAGTTATTCAATATTCTGCATCTCTTCCTGGTTTTTACTTTGTTCATTGGACTGGTCCATGTCTTCCTGTTTCTTAGTATGGTTTGTAATTTTTTGTTGCTCTCTGGCCATCATTTATCTTGATGGGTTTATTCAGTTGATTAGCTTCTCTCTCTGCTCTAGAGTTTTGTTTACTGCTGGTTTTGTGTGTGTGTTAATTTTTCTCTTTGAAACTTTGTTCTTCTTGTTCTGTTTCCTTGCTGTTTTCCATGTTCCCTTGAAGGAAAAATATTAGGGCCAGAGAAATAGAAAGAGGTAAAAAAAGAAAAAGGATAATAGATATAATAATAAAAGTTAGAAGAGGGGCTGTATAAGACTTAGTAAAATGAATATTTAACTCATGTAAGCAGTGTAGAGTAATAGGAATAAAAAAGTGGAGTACCTACAATGAAATGGGAAACTGAATAGAGAATAATCTATAGAATGATTTAAAAGGCAAGAATGATGAGGAGAGAGAGAAAGAGAAAAGAAAGGCCAGAAAGAAAAAATTTAATTAAAAAACAAACAAACAAACAGAATAGACAAGATAGAAATCGAAACCAGTAAAGTTGAGGACTAAAAAAAAAGGTGGAATGTAAGAACCACAATAGAAAGCAGAAGATAGAAAGATGAAGGAAGGAAAAGAGATAGCATTGGTAGACAAAATCAGTATATACAGAAAATGGGAAATCAAGGAAGGAGAAACACAGCAAAGAAGAAACAAGCTAGCAGCACCTAATTTTAAAAAGGGGGGAGGATAGAGGAAAGAAAAACAAGGAACAAAACAACAACAACAAAACAAAAAAATACCCCAAACAAACACACAAGCAAGCAGTCAAAGCTAAGGAAGAACAGCGTTCCTTCTTGGGCCCTTGTGGAGCCTCTGAGGCTGCCTGTGTTCATCAATCAATTACCCTGCAGGTTCTTTTCTGCAAGTTTTGAGGCAGGTTTTAGTGAGTAAAGCAAGTTAAATTTTTTTTAAGTAACTTTTTTTTTTTTAATAAGGTACCCAAAAGAAGCTAGTACAAAAACAATGTCTATGTTTTCCCTGTCCTATGGTATCAGCTGGATGTTAGATATCCAGGTGGATCACTACTCTTAGGGGAGCCGGGAATCGAACTAGGGACCTCATATATTCAAGGAAGAAATTCCTCTACTGAGCTACCTTTCTAATTGGATCAGTTAGCTCTTCAGAAAGCTATTCAGTCACTTTCCCCTGGGCAAATTTTACTCTCCTGTGGCAGCAGGTTTCAGCAGGCTGTATGAGCAGATCACCCCTCCCCTCTCCTGGTCAGATTGAGTTCCCTTTTGAAATTCAAATGGGACCCTGATAACTGAGTATACCACACAAAGTGATTTTTCAAGCCTCTTCCAGACCACTCCCTCCTCCCAGGTGACCCTAAATAGGCTCTTGAAAACTTATTAAGTGCTTCCCACTGCCTGACTCCCTTAGGGGAGTTGAAATTCTGATAGTCCTCGGTGTGAAACTATTAAATTGGCTGCCTCCGCCCTCTCTCAGGCCAAGCCTCTGTATCCCAGGGTGGTTAGTTAAATCAGGCTTCCTCAGGAGATTCAGCTCTCCCCTCAGCCTGGTGCTACATCCAGCTGGCTGGTGTGCTCCCCAAAGCTCTGAGGGGTCCAGGCAACCAAACCAACAGAAAGGAAACCCCTCTCTGCCCCTTGCCAGAACCCTCCCACTCTCGGAGAATGCTCACTCTCGCTGGGTGGCGGACAGGAGTCAGGGCTAACCCTAGCTCTTTGTCCTGAGGGTGGGGCTTAGCTGTCTGGTGATTTCCACGGGGCTAAAAACTCATGGTTTTATCTTGAGCAATCTATCTCCCTGTCCAGCTCCCTCCAGATCGATGCCCCAAAGGTTCCTACTCCGTGGGCTCCCAGAACAGCTCACTTGGGCGGGATCCTGTCCCCAATCAGCCGTCTTTTGCGAGAGAGATGCTGAGTGCCCACTTAAACTGATGCCATTTGCCCCCCAGTTCTCCCAGTGTCTTCTGAATATCCTTAATCTCTACCTTTACTTCATTAAGTTGGTTCATGATATTTGTTTGGATAGCTTTGATTAGTTCATAGATATTAATAATTGTTATATCTTCTTGGTGAGTTGCCTTTTTAATAATACATAATGTCCTTCTTTGTCTCGTATAACAGCTTTGCTTTTAAGTATATTTTGTCTGATATTAGTATAGCTCTCCCAGCTTTTTAAAAAAGAAGTTATTGTATGTGTGGAATATATCTTTTTTCCAACCTTTCACTTTCAACCTATTTGTATTCTTGGGTCTAAGATAAGTCTCTTGTAGATAGCTTATAGATGGCTCATATTTTTTTAATCCAGTCTGCCAGTCTTTGTCTTTTGATGGCTGGTTTAATCCATTAACATTGGATATTATTATTGTAAATACAGTACTTACTTCACTCATTTTGTCCTTTGGACTTTATCTGTCCTATCTTATTTTCACCACTCTTTTTACACATTTAGTTACATTTACTGGTAATCTTCATTTCTAGACTCTCTTCCAAGCCTCTCTCTTGTGTCTTTATTTTCAGGCTGCAGCACTCCCATTAGTATTTCTTGTAAGGCCAATCTTTTGATAATGAACTCTCTCAGTTCTGTTTATCTTTGAAAATTCTAAAGTCACCTTGACTTTTGAAGGACAATTTTGACAGATTTAATATTCTTGGCTGACAGTGTTTTTTCTTTCAGTATCTTAAATTATACCACTGCCTTCTTGCCACCATTGTTTCTGATAAGAAAATCAGCACTTAATCTTATTGGGCATCCCTTGTATGTGATGAGTCCCTTTTCTATTGCTGCTTTCAGAATTTTCTCTTTAATTCTCTCATTTGATATTCTGATTAGTATGTTTCTTGGAATAGGTTTACCCAGATTTTTTTTCAGATAGAAGTACCTTGCCCTTCTTTGACATGGATATCTATGACCTTCAAAAGAGTTGGGGAATTTTCTACCACTATATCCTCAAATATTCCTTCTGCCCCTTTTCCTCTCCTTTTGGGACACCCATGATTTATATGTTTGTGTGCCTTGTGCTGTCATCCAGTTCCCTGAGGCCCTGTTCAATTTTGTCCATTCTTTTTATATCTTTTCTTTTTTCTGTTCTATTTTGGATGTCTGTCTTCTAGCTCACTTATCCTTTCTTTTGCCTCTTCAAATCTCCTGTTATATGCTTCCAAGTACATTTTCAACTTCATTTATTGTGCCTTCATTCCTGTAAGATCTGTTATTTTTCTTTGTAAGCATTCAAATTCTTCTTTGTGCAAACCCAGTGCCTTCTTAATATCCTTAATCTCTTTACCTTTCTCATTGAATTTATTAAGGAGATTTGTTTGTATATCTGTGCTTAGTTGTCTCAAATCCCATATGTCACCCGGAGGTTTAATTTGTTCCTTTGACTGGGACATATATTTCCGTTTCTTAGTATGGTTTGTAAATTTTTTTGCTGGTGTCTCAACATCTGCTTTTCTTGATGTATTTATCTTGGGCTCAGTTTCTCTGTTTAGCCTAAGGCTTTCTTGTTGATTAGGTTTATGCTAAAAGCTCCTCTTTGACTCTTGGTTCAAATTATTTTGGAACTTTATAGTAGTTCATGTTTAACAAATCAGATTTTTTTCAGTTCTTATTAATTTAATTTTTGTCTGAGCAGGTGAGGCATTCTTCAACAGCTGTTGCCAGCTGCCCTAAGATAATGCTGCTCCTTTCTCGACTGACTTCATCCCTGTTAGGAGTGTGGTTATGACTGAGTCTTTCAACTGCACTGGGATGAAACTGTTGCACAGATTGCAGTCCTTGTGATTAATCAACACAAATTGTGCTGGGCCTTGTCCCCCACTTTTCATGGGGAAGAGCTGCCCTTTAAGAATCTGTTCCCCACTGCTCCTAGAGGGCACGATGTCTCTAATTTAGCTACAGCTCCACCCCTGCTGGAGGTAGGGTTGAGACAGAGACTAGCAATTTCTTTCTGAGCTGATTGGGCTGAAATTGCCCACATTGTCCAGAAAAATTGATCAAACTCCACCCACCTCTCTCTCCCACTGGGGGCGGGGATGGAGTTGAGGGTACTGGTGGTAATTTAAGTCATGCAGGCTGAAACTGTCTGAGGTTCCTGGAGAGACTGATGAAGCTCTGCTCACCTTCCTCCCCTGCAAGGGAAGGTGATGAAGTTGAGGGTGCATGCAGTTAACTAAGATATACAGGGTGAAACTGACTGTAGATGCCCCAAAAGACTGATGTATCTCCATGCATATTACTCACCTGCCAGGGGCAGCCTAGGAGCCTAGGCTGTGATGGTAGTCTGACCTGGGCAGAAGCAGCTGATCCCTACCATCCAGGAAGTCACTGTGATTTTCAATCAGCCCCACTTCTATTCCTGCCAGGGATGGAATTAAAATGGAGACTGCCAGTTTCTTTCTAATTTTGATGAGTACAAACTTTAGCTATATTTAGAATTAGAATCTAGCTAGCCTAATTTGATAATCAATAGCTCTAGTCAGTGCCTGGCTGCCTCCTCCTCCCTTGTTCAGAGGTGGAGCTTTCCAAGTCCAGCCAAAGAGTGTCTCCTGAAGTGGCCTGCCTTACCAGTGGGGGATGGGCACCAACCTCCACAATGTGGCGATACCTTCTCTTGAATCTTCTCTGCAAATGGCCAGTCTTATTCTTCCATTCTTCTCTGGATTGTGTACAGTGTTCTTCTTTTCTCTGGAGCCCCCCAAACAGATGATTTAGATAGATCCTGGCTGATTACTAACTGCCCTTAGGATGAGCTGACTCTTAGAGCTCTCTACTCTGCCACCATCTTGCCTCTACCTCCAGTACTATAAAGTTTTAATCTAATAAATCCCCATGGTAAAAACCAACCCATTTTTCAGATGTTGTTCCAGCAGCATTTAGCAAACTAAAACAGTAGCTATTCTAGTTGATGTGAAATGGTATCTTATTGTGGTTTGGATTTGTATTTTCCTAATAGCTAGTGATGTTGAACAACTTTTCATGTGCTTTTTGGTCATTTGTTTGTCTTCTTTGGAAAAATAGCTATTCAAGCCTTTTGCCCATTTTAAAATATGGGTTGTTTGTTTCTTTATTGTTGAGTTGTAGGATTTATTTATATATTTGGGATATTAAACCATTATTAGAAATATGGCTGCAAATATTTTCTCCCATTGTGTAGATTGTCTTTTTACTTTCATGATAAAATCTTTTAATCCACAAAAATTTTTTTAATTTTGATGAATTACCACTTATCTATTTTCTCTATTGTTGCTTGTGCTTTAGGTCTAAGAACCCATTGTCTAACACAGGGTCCTGAAGATGCTTCCCTACATTTTCTTTTAGGAGTTTAATAGTTCTGATATTTATATTTAGGTCTGTAATCCATTTTGAGTTGATTTTGGTATATGGTGCGGAGTAGGGTTTCACCTTCATTCTTTTGCACATTTGTTTAAGAGACTATTATCTACCCATTGAGTAGATTTGGCGCCCTTGTCAAAAATCAGTTGGTCAGAGACGGGGCCAAGATGGCATTAGTGTAGGAGGGCATACACTGCAAGCTCCCAGAGCAAGGCAGATTGTGGATGGGGTCCTGCCCAGAGGTCTCGGCTGTGCATGCGTGGAATGAGAAGCTTGGGACATCTATCTGTGTGGATCAACGGCATGGACGGAACGGTAGAGATTCTGAGTTTTAAGTCTGCTGGTGGTGGTTGGCACGGATGGCTGAGCCCCGCAGTTAGGGAGAAAAAATAAAACAGCCAGTTGGAGCTGCGAGTGGGGCGAGAAAGTTTTATTTTCTGGGGATCTGGCTGCCTGGAGCCCCTTGGAACTTGGGTGAACAGAACAGCTGGAGCGAATCGGCACCCAGTGGACGGTTGGGGTGATTCTGTCTGGGGGAGGGAGTTGATTTGCCTAGCTGCCCAGGGATAAGACCCAGGCTGACACAGAGCCAGGAAGAGGGGACACTCCCCAAAAGAGGGAGGGTTCTGTTGGAGGACAGGGAAGGGAATTTTTTATTTTTATTTTTTGCCATCTATCTGGCTGCCTTGACCACCCCATAGCTTTGGGGAGTAGATAAGCCGACCTGAAGCAGCATCAGGCTGAGAGGAGAGGCGAATTTGCTGTCAAACTGATATACATAGCAACCCGGTGACGCAGGTGCTCGGCTCCAGAAGGGGCGGAGTAGGCCATCTTTAGCACTCTGCACTGACTAACATCAGAGATACAGCTACCCTGGGGAGTCCAGGAAGTGGGACATGCTTGATTAATTTCCACGAGCCCAGCTAGGGTCCCTTCCGTAAGGGGGTTGGTCTAGAGGAGGAATTATTTTGGGTCCTGTATTTTGCCAAAAAAAAAGAAAAAAAAAAGTGAGAAGGTCACTTCAATAAATGAAAAATAAATTCTTTTAAATTTAGTTTAATAGCTAAAAGCTGTTTCAGGACCTGCATATAAAACCCTGTGGGGAAATTGATTGATAAACACAAGCAGGCAGAGAGGATCCACGTGGACCCTAGGGGAATCATTGACCCTCCTTAGCTCTGTTTGACTGCTTGCCTGTGTGGATCTTTGATTTTTCTCTGTTTATTTCTAGTCTCTTGCTTTTCTTTCCTCTTTCCTTCCCCCTTTCTTTTTTCTTTCATTTTAAAAAATTAGGACCTCCTAGCTTGTCGCTTCTCTGCTGTGCTTCTTCTTCAGTAATTACCCACTTGCTGTCCATATTGATTTTGTATTCCAAACTATCGCTTATCCTACCTTCATCTTTCTGCCTTCTGCTTTCTGTTGTGGTTCTTAGATACAACATTTTTTCATAGGCCCACAACTTAAGGGTGTCAATTTCTATTCCATCTATTTTGTTTTCTTCTTTTTTTAAATTAGTATTAACTTTTTCCTTTCAGCCCTTTCTTTACCATTTCTCTCCCTCCTCATAATTCTAGCCTTCTAAATCACTATATATATATTCCTCCATTTGTTTTCCCAGTCCATTGTAGGAACTCCACTTATTTTCCTATTACTCTACACTGCCTACACAAGTTAAATATTCATCTCATTAAGTCTCATTTGGCCCCTATTCTAACTTTTATCAATATTACTATTATCCTTCTGCCTTCCTTACATCTTTTGATTCCTCTGGCCCTAATCTTTTGCCTTCAAGAGAACATAGAAAGAAACAAGGAAATAAAATAAGAAGAAAAAGTGCCAAAGAGAACTCACACGCAGAACCACCAGCTAAATAAAACTCTAGAACATAGAGAAAAGCTAATCAACTGAACAAACACATCAAGATAATATGATGACCAGAGGGCAACAAAAAAAAAATACAAATGACTCTGAGAAACAGGAAAACATGAACCAGTCCAATGAACAAAATAAAAACCAGGAAGCAATGCAGAACATCGAAAAACTAATCAAAGCTATCCAAACAAATATCGTGGACCAACTTAAAGAAGTGAAGGAAGAGATAAAGGATATAAAGAAGACACTGGGAGAACATGCCGAAGAAATTGCAAACATGCCTAAAAAGTTAATTGATATGATGGTGAACAATGGCACAATCCAAGAAATCAAAAAGACGCTGGATTCACATAACAGCAGATTTGAATAGGCAGAGGAAAGAATTAGTGATATGGAAGACAATACAGCTGAAATCAAAGAGATAGTAGAACAGATACAGAAAAAGATAGAAAAAATCCAGCATGGATTCAGGGAATTAACCAATAACACAAAATGCACAAACATACGCATTATGGGCATCCCAGAAGGAGAAGAGAAGGGAAAGGGAACAGAAGGAGTGTTGAAGGAAATAATGGCTGAAAACTTCCCAACCCTATTGAGAGAGATGGATGTGCAGATCCAGGAAGCACAGCGCACCACAAATAGTATAAATCCCAACAGGCCAATTCCAAGACATATACTTGTCAAAGTGTCCAATGCTCAAGACAAAGAGAAAATACTCAAGGCAGCAAGAGAAAAGAGAACCATCACATACAAGGGAAGCACAATAAGATCAAGTGCGGATTTCTCAGCTGAAACCATGGAGGCAAGAAGACAGTGGTATGACATAATCAAAATGCTAAAAGAAAAAAACTTCCAGCCACGAATTCTCTATCCAGCAAAATTGGCATTCAAAAATGATGGAGAGTTCAAAATATTCACAGATATACAGAAATTAAGAGAGTATGTCAATAAGAAACCAGCACTTCAAGAAGTACTAAAGGAATCTCTACAAGTTGAAAGGAAAAAACAAAGGAGAGAGAGTTGGAGGAGAGTTTAAAAACAACTGAAAAGACAAAAAGAGAAACAAAACAACATATGACATACATTAACCCAAAGAAGAAATGGCTGAAGTAAGAAATTCATTATGAGTAATAACACTGAATGTTAATGGATTAAATTCACCAATCAAAAGACACAGATTGGCAGAATGGATAAGGAAATATGATCCATCTATATGCTGTCTATGATAAAATCCACCTTCAACCCAGGGATTCAAGGAGGCTGAAAGTGAATGGCTGGAAAACCATTTTACAAGCTAGCAATAGCCAAAAAAGGGCAGGAGTAGCTATTCTAATATCAGACAAAATAGACTTTAAATGCAAAACTAAGAGACAAAGATGGACACTACTTATTAGTAAAAGGAGTATTCTCTCAAGAAGAGAGAACAATCATCAACATTTATGCACCTAATCGGGGTGCCTCAAAATACGTGCGGCAAACTCTGGAAAAACTAAGAGGAGAAATAAATACATTAGAAGACTTGGACTTAATAGACATATACAGAACAGTACACCCAAATTCAGCGGGATTTACATTCTTCTCGAGTGCACATGGAACATACTCCAAAATAGACCACATGCTAGGCCACAGAACAACTCTCAATTCAGAAAGATTGAGATTATACAAAGTAATTTCTCTGACTGCAACGGAATGAAATTGGAAATCACTAAGGGCCAGAGAAACAGGTTATGAACAAGGATATGGAAGTTAAACAACACACTCTTAGACAAACAGTGGGTCAAAGAGGAAATCTCAAAAGAAATCAGTAACTACCATGAAACTAGTGAAAACAACAACACAACATATCAAAACCTATGGGATGCAGCGAAAGCAGTCCTGAGAGGGAAGTTCATAGCCATAAATTCATATACTAAAAAAGAAGAAAGAGCTAAAATTGAAGACCTAACTGCACACTTGGAGGAATTGGAAAAACAACAACAAACTAAACCTAAAGAAAGTAGAAAGAAGGAAATAACAAAGATTAGAGCAGAACTAAATGAAAGAGAGAATAAGAAAGCACTGGAAACAATAAACAAAACCAAAAGCTGGTTCTTCGAGAATATCAATAAAATTGACAAACCCTTAGCCAGACTAACAAACAAAAAGAGAGAACAGATGCAAATACATAAAATAAGGAATGAACAAGGGGATATCACTACTGACCCCACAGAGATAAAGAATATCATAAGAGGATACTTTGAAAAATTGTATGCCAACAAGAATGATAATTTAGAAGAAATGGACAAGTTTCTAGAAACCCACAAACAGTCTACATTGATGAAAGGAGAAATAGATGAACTCAACAGTCCAATTACAAGTAAAGAGATAGACTCAGTCATCACAAACCTCCCAACTCAGAAGAGCTCAGGACCAGATGGCTTCAGAGCTGAATTCTACCGAACATTCCAGAAAGAGCTAACACCAATTCTGCTTAAGCTCTTCCAAAAAATAGAAGTAGAAGGAATATTGCCTAACTCATTCTATGATGCCAACATTACCCTAATACCAAAACCAAACAAAGATACCACAAGAAAGGAAAATTACAGACCAATTTCTCTAATGAACCTAGATGCTAAAATCCTCAACAAAATACTTGCTAATCGCATTCAACAACATATCAAAAGGATTATACACCATGACCAAGTGGGTTTCATCCCGGGTATGCAAGGATGGTTCAATATAAGAAAATCAATCAATGTAATACAGCACATAAACAAATTGAAAGAAAAAACCACATGATCAACTTTATAGATGCAGAAAAAGTATTCGACAAAATACAGCACTCTTTTCTCATAAAAACACTACAAAAGATAGGAATAGATGGAAACTTTCTGAATATGATAAAGGGTATATATGAAAAACCCAAAGCTAACATCATTTTAAACGGTGAAATCCTAAGAGCCTTCCCTCTGAGATCAGGAACTAGACAAGGATGCCCACTATCACCACTCCTATTTAACATTGTCTTAGAAGTACTTGCGCGAGCACTGAGACAAGAAAAGGACATAAAAGGCATCCAGATTGGAAAAGAAGTAGTAAAAATTTCATTATTTGCAGATGACATGATCCTATACATAGAAAGCCCTGAGAAATCTACAACAAGGCTTCTAGAACTTATAAAGGAGTTCAGTAATGTTGCAGGCTATAAGATCAATGCTCAAAAATCAGTAGCATTTCTATACAGCAATAACGAGCAAACTGAGGAAGAAATCAGGAAAAAATACCATTTACAATAGTAACTAAAAGAATCAAATACCTAGGAATAAATTTAACTGAAGATGTAAAGGACTTATATACAGAAAACTACACAACACTGTTAAAGGAAATCAAAGAAGACTTAAATAAATGGAAAAATATTCCCTGTTCATGGATAGGAAGACTAAACATCATCAAGATGTCTATCCTACCCAAACTAACCTACAGATTCAATGCAATCCCAATAAATGTCAACACTGCATTTTTAAAGGAACTGGAAAAACTAACCACAAAATATATTTGTAGAGGCAAGAGGCCCCAAATCACCAAAGACATATTGAAAAAGAAAAATGAAGTTGGAGGTATCACACTACCTGACTTTAAAACATACTACAAAGCTACAGTGATCAAAACTGTGTGGTATTGGCACGAGGATAGACCTACTGACCAATGGAACCGAATTGAGAGTTCTGATATAGATCCTCACATATACAGTTATCTGGTATTTGACAAGGCCACGAAGCCCACTCAGTTGGGAGAGAATGGCCTCTTGAAGAAGTGGTGATTGGAGAACTGGATATCCATATCCAAAAGAATGAGAGAAGAACACCATCTCACACCTTATGCAAATATCAACTCAAGATGGATCAAAGATCTAAATATAAGAGCCAAAACCGTAAAGACCTTGGAAGATAATGTAGGGAAGCTTCTACAGGACCTTGTAATAGGAAATTTTTTCATGAACTTTACAGCCAAAGCACGAGTAGCAAGAGAAAAAATAGATAAATGGGATCTCATCAAAAATTAAAAACTTCTGCACCTCAAAGAATGTTATTAAGAAAATAAAAAGGCAGCCTACCCAATGGGAGAAAATATTTGGCAACCATATATCTGATTGGAGCCTAATATCCTGCATACATAAAGAAATCCTACACCTTGAAAATAAAAAGACAAACAACCCATTTAACAAATGGGCAAGTGACCTGAAAAGACACTTCTCCAAGGAAGAAATACAAATGGCTAAAAAGCACATGTAAAAATGCTCAACATAGCTTGCTATCAGGGAAATGCAAATCAAAACTACAATGAGATACCATCTTACACTCATCAGAATGGCAGCAAAGAAACAGGAGACACTAAATGTTGGAGAGGATGTGGAGGAATAGGAACCCTCATCCACTTCTGGTGGGACTGTGGTATGGTCCAGCCACTGTGGAGGACAGTTTGGCGGTTCCTCAGAAAACTAACAATATATCTTCCATATGATCCAGCAATTCCACTGCTGGGTATATACCCAGAAGAACTGAAAGCAAAGACACAAACTGATATATGCACACCAATGTTCATAGCCGCATTGTTCACCTTTGCCAAAAGTTGGAATCAGCCCCGGTGCCCATCAACAGATGAATGGATAAGCAAAATGTGGTACATACATACAATGGAATATTACTCAGCTGTAAGAAGGAATAAAGTGCTAACACATGGAATAACGTGGATGAATCTTGAAGACCTTATGTTGAGTGAAGCAAACCAGGCACTGAAGGATGAACAGTATATGACCTAACTTATTTGAACTGAGGAAAGTGAGCAGTCTCTGAGAACCATTGTCTGAAAGATAGGTTAACAAGGGAGATAAAGAGAAGAGCAGGCTCTGAGCCATCACCTATATGGACATAATCTATGGTAAAGGGATAGAGTATAGTTGCATATTGAAGGATAGGACAGGTGGGTAGTGATATTACTGGGTTTGGTGGTGCAGCGTTGACAGGTGGGTAGATTAGGAAGGGCAGCTTCAAATACCCAGGGCATGTTACTATGAATCTTGACATTCCATGTGTCATATGACCCGGAGGGGGCGGGGAGTAAGGAACAGTTAAGATCTAATGGGGTATTTAGTGGTCATGGGAAAGGTTTTTCATTACCTTACAGTAATGAACACAGGACATGGTAAATATCATCAAAACTTATTAAACTGTATCATCTAAATTGTAAACTATACTGTAAATCATTGACAATGTTTAGTTTCTATATTTTGCTATATGTATAACAGTTATAACAATGCTAACAACCAAATAAAGGGGAGGGGCTTAATATGGGGTGGGGAAGGGGGGTCGTTTGGTATCTGGGAGTCTCTGGTACTCCGTGTGTGACTTTGCTGTGACAAAAACTTCTTTGAAAATTAAATGAAAATTTGGAAGACAATGGGGATTGAGAGGGGGAAGGTTCATGGCACACCGGACATCTGATAACACAGTGATCAAAGGAGAAAAATAATATATATATATATATATATATATATATATTTTAAAGGCATTTCTTTTGCTTTTTTCCCCATTTTTTTGAATGTCCCATTCCGCTAATTATATCTTGTTTTGTTATGTTTTTTGCTTGTTTGTTTGTTTTGTTTTGTTTTGTTTTCCCTGAGTTTCCTTATATTTGTCTCGTGCATGTAAGCTTATCATTTCTTTTTCCTATTAAGTGTTTTTGCATATTTTATGGACTACATGTTCATGGAAGATTTAGATCACAGAAGGGTTACAATGGGTACTGCAGGGGATTATTGGTGGGGGTTGTCTGGGATGGGGGATTCATGGGAGTAAGTTCATCCGAATATACATGAAAGATATACAAAATTGTTCAAAAGATCAAAGGATGGGCCATGGTCACGGTGGGTGGACAATCACACAATAAATGAGGGAATTTGAATTCCTAGCCTTAAGAGCTCTGCCACATTCTCCAAGGGAGCAGCAAGAGTCCTATGAGTGCAGGGACAGTGCCTGTCAAAAGAGGATGTAATATTTTGGGTAATCTAAGCACCTCTTAAAATATATGTATATATATTTATAAAAATAACATTTTTGTAAGCAAATACACATATATGCATATATATTTATATATCATTTTCAAATGTTTGTATGTATTGTGAGAATTTTGATTTTTACCCACAATAAAAATAAATAATTAAAAAAAAAAAAAAAGAGGATGGCCCACTGATGAGTTCTTTTTATTGATGACTACCCTTATGAGTCTTTGCTCTTGTAACTGAAACTTAGCTTACTGTTATGGGGTGCCTAAGGGTTGCCACCTGAGAGCCTCCTTGTTGCTCAAATGTGGCCTCTCTCTAAGCCAAACTCAGCATATGAATACATTACCTTCCCCCCAACATGGGACATAACACCAGGGGATGAGCCTCCCTGGCAACGAGGGATTAATACCAAGTGCCAACTGGCAACACAGATGGAAAAAGACCTTGAATAAAAGGGGGAAATGGTAAAGACAAATGAGTTCAAGTGGCTAAGAGACTTCAAAGAGAGTCGGGAGGTCATCCCAGAGATAACGCTTATGCACACCTCACTAGGAGCTCATAGAACATCAGAGTGCATATCACCCCACACAGAGGGGCTCCGGAGAGCTCTGGAGACACCCAGGTCCTATATAAGTGGGGATAGCCCCAGAGACTGATGCCTTATCAGTGGGCTCTATTTTGGAATCTGTGCTCTTGAGAGTGACAGAATTGGACTCAAATAAGTCCTCTCTGCACATGGTTCATCAGTCCCTTCTATTCAAACCTATATGTGATGCTGGAGTTTTTAGGTATACTTCCAGAGACTGGAGTCTCTGGCCTACCTATGTGCCAGGTGTGCATGGAATCTCGGTGGAGCTGCAGCTCCTACCCGACAGCTCAATGGACTCATCCAAGTCACCTGGCGAGGAGACAATGATGGGCAATGGCCATCCCAGGGAATGGAGAGGGCCTGCATCTGCAGGCAGGATCATCCCACCCACCATATCCATGGGATATAAGCCCTCTCTCACTTGGAGGTGGAGTGTACATCACCATCCCAGTCCCCTCAGGATTGGGGGAAGAACTATGGACTAGAGTGGAGTTGATGGTATTCTGTTGTACACATATGGTGATTCTAGCAATGGAAGAAATTATAACAGTGAGGTGTAGCCAGTGGCCATTGGACACTTTCGGGCCAGGGAGGGGATGTGCAGTTGAAATACAGGGGCTTTTTCGGGATTTGGAGGTTGTCCTGAGCGCCGTTGTGGCAATGGATGTAGGCCATTTTAAATCAGCACACACCACTCAGAACTGTGTGGGAGAGAGTGTGGTCTATGATGTGAACTGTGGTCTATGGTTGATGGCAAGGCCCCAGGATGTGTAAGTCCATTGAGGGTGATGGGCCACACTTGTGGGAGATGTTTGTGTGGGATGTGGTGGTAGGTGTGGGAGGTGGGGAACTTGGGAATCCCGGTAGGTTCTGTGTAATATTTTAGGTAATCTAAGCACCTCTTAAAATATATATATATATATATATATATATATATATAAATAACATTTTTGTAAGCAAATGCACATATATGCATATGTATTTATATATCATTTTACAAATATTGGTATGTATTGTGAAAATTTTGATTTTTCCCCCAATAAAAAATAAATAAATAAATAAAAAATCAGTTGGTCATAAATGTGAGGGTTTAATTATGAGCTCTCAAATTGATTCCTGTGGCATATATGTTTGGCTTGTGCTGGTTACCATGCTGTTTTGATTACTATGGGTTTATAATAAGTTTAGAATGGGTAGTGTGAGTCCTTTAACCTCATTTTTATTTTTCAAGATGGCTTTGGCTATTCAGGTCCCCTTACCCTTCCATATAAATTTGGTGAGTGACTTTTCCATTTCTGCAAAGATGACTGTTAGAATTTTGATTGGGACTGAATCTGTAAATCACTTGGGGTAGAATTTACATCTTAGCAATATTTAGTCTTCAAATCCATGAACATGGAATGTATTTCCATTTATTTCGATCTTCTTTGATTTTTATTAACAGTACCTTGTAATTTTCTGTGTACATCTTTTACATCCTTGCTTGGATTTATTCCTAAACATTTCTTCCTTTTAGTTGCTATTGTAATTGGAATTTTTCTTGATTTCTTCTTCAGATTGTTCATTACTAGTATTTAGAGACATTACTGATATTTACTTGTTGATTTTGTAACCTCCACATTGCTGATTGATTTATTATTACCATTAGCTTTCTTGTGAATTTTTTAGGATTTTCTGTACGTAAGATCAGATCATCTGCATATAGGCAAAGTTTTACTTCATCCTTTCCAATTTGGGTGCGTTTTATATCTTTCTCTTGCCTAATTATTCTAGCTAGAATATTAAGTACAATATTGGATAACAGTGGTGATAGTGGGCATCCTTGTCTTGTTCCTGATCTTAGAGGGAAAGCTGTTAGTGTTTCAACTTTGTGTATGGTGTTAGCTGTGGGGTTTTCATATATGCCCTTTATTGTGTTGAGGAAGTTTCCTTCTATTCCTAGTTTTCTATGTATTCTTTTTTTTTTTTCCTTTTCTCCTCTTTTTTTTTTATTATGGGTAAAAATCAAAATTCTCACAATACATACAAACATTTGTAAAATGATATATAAATATATATGCATATATGTGTATTTGCTTACAAAAATGTTATTTTATATATATATATATACATATATTTTAAGAGGTGCTTAGATTACCCAAAATATTATACGGAACCACTCTATGTATTCTTATCAAGAAGGGGTACTGGATTTTGTAAAATGCCTTTTTTCTGCATCGGTTGAGATGATCATGTGTTTTTTCTCTTTGTTCTGCTTATGTGTTATATTAGTTACTGATTTTGTTTTGTTGAACGTGCCCTTGCATACCTGGGATGAATCCCACTTGATCATGATGTATAATTCCTTTGATGTGCTTTTGTATTTGATTTGATAATATTTAGTCAAGAATTTTTGCATCTATGTTCATAAAGGATTATATTCATAAAGGTTTGTAGTTTTCTTTTCTTGTGCTGTCCTTATCTGTATTTGTTATGAGAGTGATGTTGGTCTCATACAATGAGTTAGAGAGTGTACCCTCCTCTACAATTTTTAGGAAGACTTTGAGCAGAGTAAGTGTTAATTCTTCTTGGAATGTTTGATAGAATTCACCTGTGAATCCAAGTGGTCCTGGGCTTTTCTTTGTTGGGAGCTTTTTTTTTTAATTACTGATTCAATATCTTTTCTAGTTATTGCATTGTATCTTTGTTCTATTTCTTTTCGAGTCAGTGCAGATAGTTTGTGTGTTCCTAGGAATTTGTCCATTTCATGTAGGTTATCCAATTTCTTGGTGTACAGTTGTTCATAGTATCCTCTTATAGTCCTTTTTATTTCTGTTGTGTAGGTAGTAATGTCTTCCTTTTCATTTCTGATTTTAGTTATTTGTGTTTCTCTTTTTTTTCTTTGTCAGTATTAGCTAAAATTTTGTTGATTTTATTGATCATTGATCTTTTCAGAAAAATAAATTTTGGTTTTGTTGATTCTATTGTTTTCTTATTCTCTATCTCATTTATCTCCACTCTAATCTTTATTTCCTTCCTTCTGTTCAATTTAGGTTTAGTTTGTTCTTCCTTTTCTAGATTCTCTAGTTTTGAGGTAAGCCTCATCTCTGATTTGAGATCTTCTTTTTTTTAATGCAAGCAATTAGAGTAATTAATTTCCCTCTCAGCATTGCCTTTGCTGCATCCCAGTCATTTTGTAGGTTGTGTTTATATTTTCATTCATCTCAAGATATAACCTAATTTCCTTTGTGATTTATTCTTTGACACATCGGTTGTTTAAGAATACATTGTTTAATTTCCACATATTTGTGAATTTTTCATTTCTCCCTGTTATTGATTTCTAGCTTAATTCCACTGTGGGAATCATACATTGTATGATTTCAATGTTTTTAAAATTTTTGAGAACTTGTTTTGTGACTTAATATATGGTCATTCCTGTAGAAGGATCAATGTGCACTAGAGAAGGATGTGTATTTTGTTGTTGTTTTGTGAAGTCTCTTAGGTTTAGTTGGTTTAGAGTATCATTCACATTTTCTATTTCCCTTTTGATCTTCTGTCTAGATGTTCATTCCATTATTGAAAGTGGTGTACTGAAAACTCTTAATATTAATGTAAATATTTCTCCCTACAAATCTGTGAAAATTTGCTTCATAGATTTTGGGGCTCTGCTGTTATATATAATTATTCTGTGTTCTTATTGAATTGGTCCCTTTTTCCACATATAGTGATATTCTTTGTTGCTCATAACCAGTTTTTTTTTCTGATATTAGTATAGCTACCCCAGATCTCTTTTGGTTACTACTTGTATGGTATGCATTTTCCTTCCTTTCATTTTCAACCTACTTATGTCTTTGAATTTAAGGTTCATCTCTTGTAGAAGCATATAGTTGGATCATGTTTTTTTATTATTTTTTTTTATCTTTTCTGCAAATCTCTGCTTTCACCTGGGGAAATTAATCCATTTTTGTTTAAAGTAACTACTAAAAATGTAACTACTGATAAGACCAGCCTTTCTTTTGTCACTTTGTCATTTTGTGTTTATAAGTCTTATACATTTTTTGACCCTCAATTTTTCTGTTAATGTCTACTTCCATATTTATTTGTCTTTTTGTACCATTTTGAGATCCTTCCAGTTTCTCTCTGAATATATATTTTATGTATTTTATTTGTGGTTACCATGGAGTTAAAATTTAACATCCTAAATCCAAAACAATCATAATTTCTTTGATACCAACTTATCTTCAATAACATACACATACACTGTTCCTGGACCTCTCCACCTCCCCACCTGTTTTCAGTACTTGTTACAAATTGCATCTTTGTACATTATATGTCCCAAACTATCAATTTATCACACTTTTAATACATTTGTATTTTTTAAAATGTATGAAGGAAAAAGTGGTGTTCCATTGCAAACAATATACTACAATAGTACTGGCATTTATGATTACTCATATTGTTACTTTACCAGAGGTCTTTATTTCTTTATGCTGCTTTGATCCAATGTCTAGTGTCCTTTCCTTCCAGTCTGAAGAACTTCCTTTAGCATTGCTTGTAGGGCAGGTATAGTGGTGACAAATTAACTCAGTTTTTGTTTATCTTGGAATATCTTATTCCTTTCCTCATTTTTGAAAGAAAGTCTTGTTGGATATAAAATTCTTGGTTGAAAATTGTTTTCTTTCAGCACTTAAAAAATTTCATATCACTATCTTCTTGCCTCCATATTTTCTGATGAGAAATCAGCACTTGATTTCATTGGGATTCATGGTACATAACTCATTGCTTTTCTCTTGCAGCTTTCTGAACTCTCTTCTTGTCCTCATCATTGGACAATTTGATTACTATGTGTCTGGGTGTGGTTCTCTTTGAATGTATCTTGTCTGAGGTTCATTGGGCTTCCTGAATCTGCATATTCCAGTCTTTTATTAAATATGGGAAGTTTTCTGCCTTTATTTATTTGAATATTCCTTCTGCCCCTTTGTCTCTTTCTTCTCCTTCTGAGAGTCCTACATTGTATATACTGATATGCTTGATGGTGTCCCACAGATCTCTTTGGCTCTATTAATTATTTTGTATTCTTCAATTTTTCTACTCCTTAGCCTGAATCATTTCAGTTGTCTTGTCTTTGAGTTCACAGATTCTTTCTTCTGCCACCTCAAATCTGCTGTTTAAACCATCTAGGGAATATTTCATTCCAATTATTGTGTTCTTCAACTCCAGTATTTCTCTAGGGAGATTTTCATATTGTTGATTCACTGTTTTCCTCATATCTTTTGGTTTTTCTCTGTGTTTTCATTTATCTCCTTGAGCATACTGAAGATCATTTTTAAAAAGTCTCTTTCTGGTAAATCCAATGTCTGTCATCTTCATTGATGGTTTTTGCATTTTTTTTCTGTTTCCTTTAGATGGTCCATCATTTCCTGTTTCTTTGTTTGTCTTGTAATCATTTCTTACTCACTGTACATTTTAGTATATTTTGGGATTTAGTCCCTGGGTTTTTCCTTAAGTTTTTATCCAGCTAGTGATAGAGATTTTCTTGAATGCCAGGAACTAATCAAAACAAACAAACCAAGGCAAAAAGCACCTTTCACTCTATTTGCAAATTGGCTTTCCTTTGGTTTATGGTCACCTTCAGAATTTAGTCCTCCTATCAAGCATGTCAGTCTTAGGTAAATGGGAAGTGCAGGGTACTCTCTGTCTTATCTGAGCCTGTGTGTAGCCAGAGTCAGGAAGCCTGCTTCTTCTCCTGGGCCTGTGTTCACTAGAGGTCCTGGAATTCCTTATTTACAGTCCACAGGAATTTGCATGAACACCTCCTCAACTTCTTTTAGAACTCCTCCTTGTCCTAGGTGCTCTTTTGAGTGACTTAATGCAGGTAATCCTTTGCCTCAGGCCATTTCAACTTAAGTGTTCCTTACACTGTCCCAAACTGTATGAAATTGGTGTCTCGGCCCTCCAGACAAACTCTGGGTGGATGAGCCTGAGATATGTTGCCCAGCTCAGACTCTCAGACTTCCACTTAATAGATGGCACTGACATACATGTACCCCAGTGTGCACACAGAGGCCACTCTGCTCCCTATGGAACAGGGACAGGGACCCACAATGATAGTGTAAGCTGGTTTCACCCTATGTTTTGAAGAGGGTAGGGGAGGGACCAGCAAGACTGCTGGGAGCTTCTTCTAGGGCCTTTGAAGCTATATTTTCTTAATTCAGCAATTGCCCAATTAATGCCACCCTTTAACTATTTTCTGTAATTTCTTAGAACGGTTATTGTCTTTGAGATTCCTCTGTCATTTCTGCTCCAGGGGAATTGGAATAATGGCTGCCCTCAGAGTGGGCCCCCAGTGATCTCAGATCAGAACATACATCCCTGCAGTTTGGAGAACTAGTTCTTTATATCCCACCCTGGCACGAGCAAGCTATAGCAGGAGCTGGAGTTCCAGTCCCCACTGCTGCCTTCCAAAGGCTGGGGGAAGGGGGGTTGTTAGCCACTGTAGGGTGGGTGAAATTCACAGTCTTTCTCACAATTTACCATCCTTTTCCTCACACTTCTCTTTGGGTGCCACACAGTGTTAACCTGGAATCTGGAGTTTCAAAGTGGTTGTTGATTTAGTCAGTTCCTGCCAGTTCAATAGTTGTTTTGGTAAAGATACTAATTTCTTAAGCTTCCTACTCCACCATCTTCCCACAATCTTCCCTGATTTCTTTTCTTTCTTTTTTTTTGACACGTGAATTATTTAGAAATATTACTTAAAATATTTGTGGTTTTTCTAGTACCTTATTATGCTTTATTTTTAATTTTTTTGTTGTTGTTGTCAGAAAACATACTTTCTAAAGGCTATTTATGCAAGTCCATATAGCATAGGATGTGCATTCTGGTTAGTGATGGCATAAAGCCTTCATGACTAAAATGAATTTAAAATATTAAGCCAACACAATTATTAATATATTTTCCTAATTGCTCCTTCCCTATTGTAAACACTATTATCAGTTAAATCACCAAGCCATGATTACCCTAGACAAGGGAGCTCCTCTGCCTTCTTTCTTTGACTATCCTGATGGCTCCAGTGGTCAGCTCTGCATTTTAAATTGTGAAATGAAACCCCACAATTTCAGGAAGCCATGGGTACTCACTCAGCATCCATTTTCTCATGTGGCTGATGACTACTGGGTAGCTCTAAAAAGCCCAGGTGTTGGCCCAACAGGAACTGGCTGATAATTGAGGCCAAGAGGCATGAATGAAAGAGCACAGGCAGAGGACTTTTTGTATAACCATGGGTGAACATCAGTTTCCTCATGTGTCAAATGTGGGAAATAATCTTTTCCTCACTGACTGTTGAGAAGTTACATGGACTCTCCCACTGGACCACACACCTAGCTTCTGGTTCTATGTTTGGCACAGAGCAGAAACTCACAAAAGATGAGTTTCCTAGAGGTTTCTACAAGGCAAACACCATGTCTTCATGGTTAGCCTCTGTGTTCTCCATACCTCCCCCTCTACCTCCAAATCAACATATATCAATAAACATATAATAAGTCATTATGACTGCCTTTCATTGAGTTTCTAAGGTATAAGGACCCATCATTCCTCTATTTACATTGCCCAGGGACAAACATGTTTAGCAGATTGATATATTTTTATATTTTCAAATATTTATATTATTTTAATATTTTTTATATTCTTCTTATCCTTAACAAAATATTTGGAAATATTTCACTCAGTACATATTAGATATAGCTTATTATTCTATTGTATGGGTGTACTAGATTTATTGGCCTATTGAAGGACATACAGGTTGTTATCAGTTTTTCTATATTCTAAAGTGAATTTGATTTTTCACTAAGAAATTTCACATAATAATCAGTTGATCAATATATTTTTGCTGAAGGAATATTAAAAATTGCAGCTAGCAATCTTATACCATTATCTTTTATCATGTTGCTTATTAGTTCTTTAAGTAAATCCTTAGATGTGGTAGATTTCCATTCAGAATTATGATACTGTTTTACATTCTCAACAACAGTATATGGAACTTCCTATTGATCCAAGCCCATATAAAATCTTGGAATATCAGGTTTATACATTTTAATAGTTCAATACATTTTCTTGCTCTTTCAGTCCTTATTGCTGGTTTTAAAGATTTTCCCTATGACATGAGTACATTTAAGTTAACATTTATTTTATTACTTACTCCTAGATTTTTACTATTTCAATTTTTACACCTAAATATTTAATCAATTTTGAATCCTTTTTAGGATTAAGAAAATTCATTTTAACCTAAAGTGATAACCAATTATCCCAACAGAATTTCTTTCCTTTGACATTAAACTCTGAAATATAACAGACCTATAGAAAAGTACACAAATCACAAGTGAAAAATTATCAAATTTACATCCATAACCAAATCCAGGTCAAGATGTAGAACTTTCTGAATGACTTCATTAAAATGGTGAAGAATTTCTCCCAGGAAATCTCCCCTCAGAATAAACTAATAAAAGGACAAATCCCACTTGCTTGGATCTCTGGAGTGCAATTGAGGCTGGAAATGGACACCACAAATAACAAATGGAAGAAAAAGAAAAAGAAAAACCAAAATCAGGTAAGGAATTTTTGTCCTGGGCCCACCAGTCCAGACTCTTCCCCCCTCGCTCGGTCATGAGCACTTTAGGAGTCTCACAGAGTCAGCACAGACCAGGTCCCTCCTGCCATGGATGCAACTATAGAGTCACTCACAGGAACAGTTAGAACCCCATGCATATCCAGGCATAGGGACAGAATTTCACAGAGACCTAGAGTGGAAGGCAAATGGCTGAGAAATGCCACCAGAGAAAAAGAGACCACATCAGAACTGTTGGCAAGAGGTGCACCTACTCAGTCCAGTCTCTGTTTGATGGACCACCTAAACACAAAACAGACCTTTTTTAATTGACCACACTCGGCTCCCTGGGGCAGGATACACTAACCAAGAAGAAATCGGAGGCAGAAAAGCCTCATGGGAAAAAAGGGGGTAACTGAACTGCTGTAAGAGAGGATGGGTCCCAGAACTGAAAAGTGTAATGAGAAGGAGACACTAAGTGAGGGAAAGAATTTAAACAAATCATAGTAGCTGGGGAGAAAGTTCTGCAGAAAAACAAACAGAATAGATTAAGATTCCCAGAGAAGGAACAGAGGAAAGGAAAGTGTTTCTTGGAGATGAAACAATTGCACACACAAAAAGAGCAATTTTAATAATTGTACCACATATCCAGGGCAAGAATCATATGCAGAAGAGCTGTGAAAATCTTAAGAGTTAAACACAGGCTTCTCTAAATGTCCAGAATAAGTTAGACCAAGCATCAAAGAAGAGCCTTAACAGAAAGCCAGTCAACAATAAAACCCATCCTAGGCAAGAGGGAGAAACTAATTTTCAGAGTTAACACATAAACATAATCAGATTCCCAGACATTAGCCAAAATTATAAGCCATACTAAGGAAGAGGAAGATATGGCTCAGTTATGGGAAATTAAAAGGTCAGAGGAGGCACAGAATTTGGAATAACTAATAAATGTGTTCAAACAAATCTCCTAAATAAATACAAGGAGATGAAGGAAAATAGAAATAGAAATGAACTAATGTTGGATATAGAACTAAAGGATTTTAAGAAGACGATATGTGAGCATAAAAATTTCAAAAGTTTAAAAAGAAGCATAACAGAAATTATGGGGATAAAAGACACAATAATGGAGACTAAAAATACATCAGGTGTATACATCACAATTTATCTATTTATCAGTTGATGGACACCTGGGTTTCCATCTTATTGGAAAAAATTATACATACTTATTGTTTATGTATGTTCATGTATGAATGATATACTTCAATAAAATTTTAAAATTAAAAACAAATGTATAATAAAAATGTTATTTTCTATTTTAAAACAAAAAAACAAATTAAAAAAACCTCCCACAAAGAAAAACCCAGGACCAGATGGCTTCACAAGGTGAATTCTACCAACCATTCCAAGGAGAATTAATACCAATCCTGCTCAAAGCCTTCCAGAAAATTGAAGAGGAGGGAATACGAATTTCTCTTATGAATATAGATGCATAAATCCTCAACAAAATACTAGCAAATTGAATCCAACAACAAATTAAAAGAATTATACAAGATGATCAAGTGTGTTTTATCCCAGGTGTACAATGGTGATTCAACATAAGAAAATCATTTAATGTAATACACCACATTAAAAAAATGAAGGGAAAAAAACCAGATGGTCATCTCAATTGACACAGAAAATGTATTTGACAATATCCAGCATCCTTTCTTTATAAAAGCACTTAGAAAACTAGGAATAGAAGGAAACTTTCTCAACACGTTACAGGACATATATGAAAAACCCATGGTTAACAAAATGCTCAATGGTGAAATACAGAAAACTTTCCCTCTAAGATCAAGGACAAGACAAAGATGCCCACTGTCACAAATGATTTTCAGCATTATACTGGAAGCTCTAGTCAGAGCAATTAGGCAAGAAAAAAAGAAATAAAAGGCAACCAACTGGGAAAGCAAAAAGTAAAACTTTGACTATTTGCAGATGACATGGTACTATTTATAGAAAGTCCACCCCCCAAAAAAACTACAAGTTACTAGAGTTAATAATCAAATTCAGCAAAGATTCATGATACACGATCATCGTGTAAAAATCAGTAGTGTTTTTATACACTAGTAATGAGTAATCTGAAGAGGAAATCAAGAAAACATTGCATTTACATAGCAACTAAAACAATGAAATATCTAGGAATAAATTTAACCAAGCCTGTAAAAGACATACATGGAAAATAACAAGAAGTTGCTCAAAGAAATCAATGAAGATCTAAATAAATGGAAGGATCTTCCATGCTCATTGATTGGAAAACTAGATATTGACAAGATGTCAATTCTACCCAAAATTATTTACAGATTCAACACAATACCAAACAATATTCCAGCAGCCTACTTTGCAGGAATGGAAAGTCTAATTATCAAATTTATTTGGAAGGGCATGGATCTCCTAATAGCCAAACCATCTTGAAAACAATGAATAAAGTTGGAGGACTCACACTTCCTGACTTTAAAGCATATTACAAAGCTACAGTGGTCAAAACAGCATGGTTTTGTCACAACAATATGTATATAGACCAATGGAATAGAATTGAGTGTTAGAAATAGACCCTCACATCTATGGTCAATTGATTTTTTACAAGGCTGCCAAGTCCACTCAATTGGAAAAGATTATTCTCTTCAACAAATGATGCTGGGAGATCTAGATATCTATAAGCAAAATAAAGAATGAGGTCCCTATCTGACATCATATACAAAAAATAATTCCATATGGATCAAAGATCTAAACATAAGAACTGTGAATATAAAACTCTTAGGAGAAAACATAGGGAAGCCTCCTCAGGATCTTGTGTTAGGCTAAGGTCTTTTTTTTTTTCCAGTAAAAAGAATTTATTGGGAAATGGGGGAAAAGAACAGAGCTTGCTGAGAAATGGGAGAGAAGGATGGAAATACACACCGAGATTTGATTTGTGCTCCCCTAGGCAGAGAGAATGAGATTTGGCTTGTGTGGTTACCTTTTAAACTATTAATTATTCCTCCCCTTGCTAATGCTAAAGGGAGGGGCCCCAGCTGTTATTGGTTACCTCACCAATGGTGAGGGCCAATGGTGAGGCCTGTTTGGAATATCTGGGACCTCCCCTTGGCTTCAAGAAAGAGTCCCAACTGGGAGGTCAAGCTCAAGGTCTTGGCTGGGGGCCATGTGGTCTGTTGGCCATGTTGTCTATCAGCCATGTTGTGGCTCATCTTCTCCTCGTTTCCCTGTACTAATCTGCCCCAACTCCCCCTTCAGAGAGTTCATGCCCTTATTCTTAAGGGGATGCTGAGGGGCAATGGTCATTCTTCTGTAGTTACTTCCTGATGGTTAGGGCAGTAGTCCCTGCCTGACAGGGCATAGACCTCACTGGCTATTCTATTGTGGTTGAGGGAAGACGGGTCTGGCACCCTGGTTGGAACTGGATGAAATCCCCGCATGACTAATAAGGTGTTGATTCTATAAGAAATAAACTTAATTAGAATTTTGAAACTATATGGCCCCACTAAAAGGATAAAGAAGATAGTGATAGGCAGTTCCAAAAAGGGGGCCAGCCATGACATACTGGACCACAAGAGTGAGAAAGGCCAGGTGCCTTCAGAGGCTGCATCTTCCCAAAGTTGATGGGAAACAGCATTCTTCCTTGAGTTCTTTTATACTGTTGGTTAACTGTAGGGAGAGATTGTGATAGACTGGCTGGGTTTGGGTATAAACTGCCAACCTTGGTTCCCACAGCAATGGTTATGCTTAGGACAGCTAGGAGAGGTATGAAGAGAGGCACTGTCTTAGACATAAACTCACAAAGACAGTATAGGCAACAAGAAGACAAGCATGTGGCAACCAAATTAAGACAGTACTTAAGAGAGTCATTCCTTTGTCTTATAGGCACATTCATTAACTACTTAGAAAATGAATTGTTTGCCAGGACTTTTAACATGTTCAATATCCCTCTGTATATGATCTAGAATAGAAAAGATATCATCATAATCAGGCATATATGTGCAGTACTTGATACTAATCAATGCACAAGTTCCTCTTTGAACTGCAATTAACAGATCTAAGCTCCAGGTTTGCAATATCATACATATTATCTCTCCATGGGAGCAGGCCATAATGCCAATTGTGTTTAAGTTCTACTTACATCGCTCTGATAATCATTGCTCCACTTGGTATGCCTTGCACACAGCCAGCATGCTGCAGCACAATTGATCCTAAAGAGAAGCTTGGAACATAGGGATCCAGTGTTTCACTGGCCTAGTACATAGCGCCCCATGGCACTATGAAACAGAGCCAGTCTGGAGGCAATGCCCATCGAATATCTGGCCATATCCAGCTATTGCTGGCTGTTGCAGGAATCTGAAATTGCATCATACTCTCCATACACTTCAGGAGCATGTCCAGAGATGTAAAGCTATGTTTTTTTAAGCTCTACACCCAAAGCACAAGCAACAAAAGAAAAAATAGATAAAGGGAACCTCATCAAAATAAAAAACTTTGGTGCATCAAAGGACTTTATCATGAAATTGAAAAGACAATCTACTCAATGGGAGAAAATATTTGGAAACTACATATCTGAGAAGAGTTTAATTTCCAGAATAAATAAAGAAATCCTACAACCCAACAATAAAAATACAAATAACCAAATTAAAAAATGGGCAAAAGACTTGAATAGAAAATTCTTCAAAGAGTAAATACAAATGGCTAAAAAGCACATGAATAGATGTTCAATATCATTAGCTTTAAGGGAAATACTAATCAAATCCACAATGAGATACCATTTCACACTCACTAGATGGATGCTATTTAAAAAAAAAACAAAAGAGAAAATTACAAGTGTTGAAGAGGTTATGGTGAAATAGGAACACTAATTGCTGATAGGGAATGTAAAATTGTGCTGCCACTGTGTAAGACAGTTTGGCAGTTCTTCAGAAAGTTAATTATAGAATTACCACATGACCCTGTAGTCCCAGTACTAGGTATGTACCCAAAAGAACTGAAAGCATGGACTCAAACAGATATTTGCAAACAGATGCTCATTGCAGCATTATTCATAATTGCCAAAAGATGTCAGCAACCAAAGTGTTCATCAACTGATGAATGGGTAAATGAAATGTGATATACACATACAATGGAATATTATTCAGCATTAAAAAGGAATGAAGTTCTGATTTATGCAACAACATAGATGAACTTCGAAGATATCTTGTTGAGTGAAATAAGCCAGACACAAAAGGACAAATATTGGATGATCTTATGGGTAGGAAATAATTAGAATAAGCAAAATCATAGCATTATATTCTATAATATAGTTTACCAGGGGCTGGGTTGGGGGTAGTAAATGGGGACTTAATGCATAAATTGTGCAGAATTT
Source organism: Tolypeutes matacus (assembly GCA_026826555.1). Classification (NCBI taxonomy): domain Eukaryota; kingdom Metazoa; phylum Chordata; class Mammalia; order Cingulata; family Chlamyphoridae; genus Tolypeutes; species Tolypeutes matacus. The sequence goes on along the minus strand of JAKSZT010054490.1, from coordinate 585,034 downwards.
CTATTGGGGTTGGTTGTAACATTTTGGTAATGGATGGTGGTCATGGTAGCACAATATTGTGAATGTTATTAACAGAACTGAATAATATATGTGGATGTGGTTAAAGAGGAAATTTTACATCATATGTGTGTTACTAGAATAAAAATTAAAAGAAAAAACAGGACTGTACCAGACAGTGAACCATATTGTAAATGATGGATTATAGTTAATAGTACAATTATAAAAATGTTCTTTCATGAATTACAACAAATGTACCTCAGTAATGCAAGTTGATAATAATTGGGTGGCATATGTGAACTAGGTATTTTATGCCTGATCTTTCTGTAAATCTACAACTTCTGTAACAACAAAAAGTACTAATAAAAAGATATAGAACTTGGCAAGTACCTCTACTCCCTCAGGTAATTTTTTACTAATTACAAAATCTTCCTGTGTCCCCGGTGGTAACCACTATCCTAACTTTTATAGTAGTTACTTCCTTGCTTCTTTTTATAGCTTTATCACCGATGCATGCACCCATCCCTATTTAGTTTTGCCTGTGATTTTACTTTATACAAATGGAATTATATTGCTTTTACTCATTTGGTCTTGCTTATAGAACTCAAATTATGTTACTAAAACCTATCCATGTTTTTTTCATTCTTTTTCATTGCCATATATTATTGCATTGCAAGAATATAGCATAATGTATTTAACAGTTCTAATCTTCATGGATTTTTTCCTATTCTTTGGCTATTTACAAATAATGCTGTGATTACCATCCTTTATGTCTCTGATGGGTATATATTAGGAGTGGAATTGCTGGGTCATGAGGATCTTTATCTTTACCTTTAATAGATACTGGCAAAAGATTTTCCAAAGTGATTGCACCAATTTACACTCCATCAGAAGATTTTTTTTTCTGGATATGAGTTCTTTGTGAGTTATATGTGCTGCAAATGTCTCTCCTACTCCATGGCTTAACTTTTAATTTTTTTTATATCTTAAAAATACTTTTTTTTTTTTTTTACAGATTATATATGTAGATCTCATATTTAATTAAGAACTTATATCCAGAGTATTTTTATTATGGAATATTTGAAATATATTCAAAAGTAGTTTAAACAATATAATGAAACCCCATGTACCAATCATACAGCTAGAAAATTTTTCAAATATTATTTTTAGATAAGATATTCCCTGTGTTCCTACTGATACTTTGAATTTGAATTCAAGACCATTGGGAGTTTACTTCTTTTATATTATATCTGTATCATTTTTCTCACAAAAAATCTAGTTCTCTCTCACATCTAGAATTAGAATATCAAATAATTATGCATTTGCTTTATCCCAAATTATACACAGAAGAATTTTCAAATTAATAATACCAACAGAACTAACAATAATATCATTACTGAAACTATTTTAAGTGCTTTTATTCATTTATTTTACCATTAGGTTATTTCCTACCAGAGATGTACAAATTACTGTGTTGTAAAGATACTTGGAATAGTCCTTCTGTGTTTAGTTATGCCACCAACTAGGTACATGTTTGGGTTCATTTGTTTAATTTTATTTTCAATTTATGGAATTGCATTTTAAATTTAATTTGTTTTATAATATTGCAAAAATTACTTACCAAGTTCCAAAGTTACATGTACTTAACAAGGTATCTTCACAATATCTAGGTTTTAGGCTTTTGGTTTTCCTTATTTCTTCTCTCACCCTAGAGCAACTTTTGTTTTTAAAATGTAGGATGTGTACTTCCATTTTAAGAAACATAAGTATATACATCAGTATTCCATATGCCCCATTTTCAGATAAATGGTATAATATTATACATATTTCTCACCTTGCTTTTTCCATTTTATATTACATTGAACCTCTAAGTTACTATCATGAAAAGTTTGAATGATTACTAACATGCCAAATATAAGTCTAATTCATCTATGACTCAGTTTTAAATATTACTGTAATTAATTTTACTAATCTTTCATTTTCTGATAATATTTTAAAAATATTTTTTAAGAAATCTAAAACATAAAAATACATAAAGTTGGAAGTAAATTGTTGGAAAAGATATATACCTTGAAATTATTAATATTATCTAAAAAAGCTGGTTTAAACAAAAATGTATTTAAGCCAAAGACATTTATAGAATTAAATACAGTCACTTTTAAGTATCCATGACAAAGCTACTTGAGCTAATAAATGAGTTCAGCAAAGTGACAGGATACAAGATCAACACGCAAAAATCAGCAATGTTTTTTTTTTTTTTTATTATGGGTAAAAATCAAAATTCTCACAATACATACAAACATTTGTAAAATGATATATAAATATATATGCATATATGTGTATTTGCTTACAAAAATGTTATTTATATATATATATATATACATATATTTTAAGAGGTGCTTAGATTACCTAAAATATTACACGGAACCCACTGGGATTCCCATGAGATGTTTGTGTGGGATGTGGTGGGAGGTGTGGGAGGTGAGCAATGTTTTTGTATACTAGTATTGAACAATCTGAGGAGGAAATCAGGGGAAAAAAATCCATTTCCATTGACAAAAAAAAGACTCAAATACCTAGGAATCAATTTAACCAAAGAAGTACAGGACCTATATGCAGAAAACTACAAAACAATGCTAAAAGAAATCAATGAAGACTGAAACAAATGGAAAGATATTTGTGTTGATGGATTGGAAGACTAAATATCATGAAGATGTCAGTCCTACAAAAACTGATTTATAGAGTCAATGCAATACCAATCAAAATTCCAACAGTCTACTTTACAGAAATAGTAAAAGCAATTACTAAATTCATTTGGAAGGGAAAGTACACCCAAATAGCCAAAAGCATTCTTAAGAAGAAGAACAACATGAGAGGAATTTCATTGCCTGACCTTGAGACATATTACAAAGCTACAGTGGTCAAAACAGCACTGGCATAAAGATAGACACATCGATCAGTGGAATAGAATTGAGAGTCCAGAAATAAACCCTCACCTATACGGCCAACTGGTTTTTGACAAACCTACCAAGTCCATGTTAATGGGACAAAACAGTCTCTTCAATAAATGGTGCTGGGAGAACTGCATATCTATAACCAAAAGAATGAAAAGGACCCCTATACAAAATACACTCCCTATACAAGAATCAACTCAAAATGGATCAAAGACCTAAATATAAAAGCCGGGACTTTCATAAAATTCCTGCATTTTACTAGAAGAAAATGTAGGGAAACATCTTAAAGACCTTGTTGTAGGTGGTGGTTTCTTGGACCCAAAGCACATGCAACAAAAGAAAAAATAGATAAATGTGACCTCCTCAAAATCAAACACTTTTCCACCTCCCAGGACTTTGTCAAAAGGGTGAAAAGGCATACCTTCATTATGTATATTTATTGACTTTTAAAAATTTACAGGTTACATTAATCAGGGACTCCCCATTACACTGGCAAAGATTTTCTCACAACTGTCCTGCAATGTAAGGCTACGTGTTTCTCTTTATTTTTAATAAACAAATCGGTTATCACAAAAAAAAAAAAAAAAAAAAAAAAAAAGGGGGAAAAGGCAGCCAACTCAGTGGGAGAAAATATTTGGAAATCACATGTCCAATAAGGGTTTAATATCCAGGATATATAAAGAGATGTTACAACTCAACAATACAAAGACAAACGACCCATTTAAAAAATGGGCAAAAGACTTGAATAGACATTTGTCCAAAGAAGAAATACAAATGGCAAAAAATCACTTGAAAAAAATGCTCAACATCACTAATGATTAGGGAAATGCAAATCAAAACTACAATGAGATATCATTTCACACCCATCAGAATGGCCACTATTAAAAAGATAGAGAAATAAAAGTGTTGGAGAGGAGGTGGAGAGATAGGAACACTTCTTCACTGTTGGAGGGAATGCAGAATGGTACAGGCACTGTGGAGGGCTGTTTAGCAGTTCCTAAAGAAGCTCAATATAGATTTTCCACATGACCCTGCAATACCACTACTGGGCATATAGCCAGAAGAACTGAGAGCAGTGACATGAACAGACATCTGCACATCGTTGTTCATAGCAGCATTATTCACGATTGCCAAAAGTTGGAAACAACTCAGGTGTCCATCAACCAATGAATAGATAAACAAACTGTGGTGTATTCCCACAATGGAATATTATGCGGCTGTAAGAAGAAATGAAGTTGTAAAGCATATCACAGCATGGATGAACCTGGAGATTATGTTGAGCGAAGCAAGCCAGATAAACAAGTTAGACCTAACAGACATATATAGAACACTGCATCCAAACTCAACAGGTTATATATTCTTCTCCAGGATAGACCACATGGTAGGTCACAATTCAGCTCTCAATAAATATAAAATGATTGAAATTATACAAAGCACCTTCTCAGATCATAATGGAATAAAACTAGAAATCAATAACCAACAGGAAAAAAGTAAATTTGCAAATGTGTGGAGACTGAACAACACACTCCTAAATAATCGGTGGGTCAAAGAAGAAATTGCAAGTGAAATTAGTAAATGTATTGAGACAAATGAAAATGAGAACACAACATATCAAAACTAATGGGATACAGTGAAGGCAGTCTTGTGAGGGAAATTTATAGCCCTAAATGCCTATATTAAAAAACAAGAAAGAGCTAAACTCAAAGATTTAACTGAACAACTAGAAAAACTAGAAAAAGAACAGCAAATCGATCCCAAAGCAAGCAGAAGGAAAGAAATAATAAAGGTTAGAGCAGAAATAAATGAAAATGAGAACAGAAAAACAATAGAGAAAATCAACAAAACCAAAAGCTGGTTCTTTGAGAAGATCAATAAAATTGACAAACTCCTCGCTAGACTAACAAAGAAAAAAAGAGAGAAAATGCAAATAAATACAACCAGATTTGAAAGGGGGGAAGTTACAAATGACCTCTCAGAAATAAAAAGAGTCATAAGAGGATATTATGAGAAACAATATGTCAACAAACTAGACAACCTAGATGAAATGGACAAATTTCTTGAAACGCACAGCCAACCTACACTGACGCTACAAGAAATACAAGAACTTAACAAACCAATCCCATTTAAGGAGATTGAATCCATCATCAAAAATCTCCCAGCAAAGAAAATATCAGGACCAGATGGCTTCACAGGTGAATTCTACCAAGCATTTCAAAAAGAATTAACAACAATCCTGTTTACACTCTTCCAAAAAATTGAAGACGAGGGAAAATTACCCAACACATTTTATGAAGCCAACATCACCCTAATACCAAAGCCAGATAAAGATTCTACAAGAAAAGAAAATTACAGACCAATCTCTCTAATGAACATAGATGCAAAAATTCTCAACAAAATACTTGCAAATCGAATCCAACAGCATATCAAAAGACTTATACATCAAGACCAAGTGGGATTTATTCCTGGTACGCAAGGCTGGTTCAACATAAGAAAATCAATCAATGTAATACATCATATTAACAAATTGAATAAAAAAGAAAAACACATGATCATCTCAATAGAAGCAGAAAAGGCATTTGACAAAATCCAGCATCTTTTTTTGATAAAAACACTTCAAAAAATAGGAATAAAAGGAAAATTCCTCCATATGATAAAAGGTATATATGAAAAACCCACAGCCAACATCATACTCAATGGGGAAAGGTTGAAAGCTTTCCCTCTAAGATTGGGAACAAGACAAGGATGCCCACTGTCATCATTGTTATTCAACATTGTACTAGAAGTTCTAGCTAGGGCAGTTAGACAAGAAAAAAAATTAAAGGCATCCAAATGGAAAAAGAGGAAGTAAAACTCACACTGTTTGAGGATGACATGTTCCTATACTTAGAAAATCCTTAAGTATCCATGACAAAGCTACTTGAACTAATAAATGAGTTCAGCAAAGTGTCAAGATACAAGATCAACACACAAAAATCAGTAATGTTTTTGTACACTATTACTGAAAAACCTGAGGAGGAAATCAGGGGAAAAATTCCATTTTCAATAGCAACAAAAAGACTCAAATACCTAAGAGTTAATTTAACCAAAGAAATACAGGACCTATATGCAGAAAACTACAAAACAATGCTAAAAGAAAATTTAAAAGACCAAAAACAAATGGAAAGACATTCCGTGTTCATGGATTGGAAGAATAAATATCGTGAAGATGTCAATCTTACCCAAAATGATTTATAGATTCAATGCAATACCAATCAAAATCCCAACAGCTTGCTTTACAGAATTAGAGAAGGCAATTACCAAATTCATCTGGAAGGGTAAATGCACTGGAATAGCCAAAAGCATTCTAAAAAAGAAGAGCAACGTGGGAGGAATTTCACTGCCTGACCTTGAAACATATTACAAAGCTACAGTGGTCAAAGCAGCATGGTATTGGCATAAAGATAGACACATCAATCAGTGGAATAAAATTGAGAACCCAGAAATAAACCCTCACCTGTACAGCCAACTGGTTTTTGGCAAACCTACCAAGCCCACAGTAATAGGAAAAAAAACAGTCTCTTCAACAAATGGTGCTGGGAGAACTGGATACCTATAACCAAAAGAATGAAAGAGGACCCCTATCTCACCCCCTATACAAGAATCAACTCAAAATGGATCAAAGCTCTAAATATAAAAGCCAGGACCATAAAACTACTAGAAGAAAATGTAGGGAAACATCCTCAAGACCTTTTAGTAGGTGGTGGTTTCTTGGATCTTACACCCAAAGCACGTGCAACAAAAGAAAAAAATAGATAAATGGGACCTCCTCAAAATTAAACACTTTTGCACCTCACAGGACTTTGTCAAAAAGGTGAAAAGGCAGCCAACTCAATGGGAAAAAATATTTGGAAATTGCATATCTGATAGGGTTTAATATCCAGGATATATAAAGAGATGTTACAACTCAACAATAAACAGACAAATGGCCCAATTAAAAAATGGGTGAAAGACTTGAATAGACATTTCTCCAAAGAAGAAATACAAATGGCAAAAAAACACATGAAGAAATGCTCAATATCACTCACGATTAGGGAAATGCAAATCAAAACTACAATGAGATATCATTTCACACCTATCAGAATGGCCAGTATTAAAAAGACAGAGAACTACAAGTGTTGGAGAGGATATGGAGAGGTAGGAACACTTATTCACTGTTGGTGGGAATGCAGAATGGTACAGCCATTGTGGAGGACTGTTTGGCAGTTCCTAAAGAAGTTGAATATAGACTTGCCATGTGACCCGGCAATACCACTACTGGTTATATACCCAGAAGAACCGAGAGCAGTGACACGAACAGACATCTGCACACTGATGTTCATAGCAACATTATTCACCATTGCCAAAAGTTGGAAATAACCCAGGTGTCCATCAATGGATGAATGGATAAATAAACTGTGGTCTATACACACGATGGAATATTATTTAGCTGTAAGAAGAAATGAAGTCGTAAAGCATATGACAACATGGATAAACCTGGAGGGTATTATGTTGAGTGAAGCAAGCCAGACACAAAAGGACAAATACTGTATGAATGCGTTACTATGAACCAAATATATTGTGTAACATATTGTTTGATTTAAAAGAAAATTTATACGTATCCATTACATTTGAGAAATGTATATATTTATTCATCTGTGTTTCCTTTTTAGTTTTTAATTGTTTATATTTTCAATTATTAAATGTACAAAATAAAGTAAAAAAAAAAAAAAGAAAGAAAAATATAGGGGACAAGTGAAGCGGCTATGGCTCAATTGGTTGGGCTCCTGTTTACCATATGGGATGCCCCGGGTTCGATTCCCTGGGCCTCCTGGTGAAGGGAAGCTGGCCCGAGCAGCACAGTGAGCTGGCACACCAAGATGACGCAACAAAGGGAGATAAGCAGACAGAAAACCGCAAAGCAAATGGACACAGTGAGCACAAGCAGCAAGTGGGGGATAAATAAAATAAAAAATAAAAAATATAGGGGATGAGTCCAATGAACTGGAGAGTAGGTCTTGCAACTCTTGCTGAGATTTAGGGCTTAATGAACATATGAACGGACCAAAGATTTAAGTCTCTGGAACCTATATTTAATGAGTATAGTGCTAATTATAGTTTCAAATAAAAGGGGCAGAAGAATCATGTGTAAGGAAATTGCATATGAGTCTAACTCTGTTACATTGGGGAGCATGTATTCCAAAGTAAGGCCCACTGACAGAAGTGCCGAATTCCTGAGATTGTCTGCCCTGCCTACAGTGTTGAGATATCTATAGAGCCCTCAAGAGCACCCCTGTTTGAGGCACTGTTTACAGTGGCAGTCAATGAGATCCTCCTGAGACGTGCATACGTGTAACCTCTGGAATGACCCCCTGACTCACTTTGAAATCTCTTAGTCATAAAAACTCCTTTGTATTTAATATTTCCCTGTTTTGGTCAAGGTCTTTTTCCAAATGAATCACTATTTGGAGCTTGATAATAATCCCTCAGTACCAGGGAGGCTCATGTACCACAGAAGGTAATGAGTTTATATGCTGAGTTTGGCTTAGAGAGAGGCCACATTTGAGGAACAAGGAGGCTTTCAGGAGGTAACGCTTAGGCAATTTATAATACTAGCTAAGTTTCAATTTCTCAAGAAAAGGTTCATAAGTACAACCATCAATATCAAGGGCCTAACATAATGATCTCTCCTCCTTTGCTAGGCCCTGCCCATGTACTTGGAGGATTCTTGTTGCTCTATTAGAGAATGTAACAGGACTTCCCAGGATGGGAATTCAATATTCTTTGGTTATTCTGTGGGTCTCCACCCACCGAGGCAACACCCCATAATCACTTGAACATCATATTCCGTAGAAGCATGCCCCATTTGCACTCTATACCACATATCCCCCCACCTAGATGCCATGAACCAGTAACCCTCCCCTGCCATATTTGCTGGAAGAGCATTCCCACCATTGTAGTTTTAAGCACAGACCTGCAAATCCCCAGGGTTCATCTGTTCCTTCCTCTAACCCTCACCCCAGTTCCATGGTTAGTCCAACACCCCCCCACACTCCCCCTCACATTACAGCACTGTTGAACCCAATCACATCATTGCACCACTATATCCCCATCGACTGTCAAACCACCCCCTTCCACCTTATCATAGATTTTGCCCATATTGAACATCAGCTCACCAACCTCTACTTTTCTGTCTCCTGATAACCTATCTCCCAGACTCTAGCTCTGTGAGTCTTCTCAATTTGCTTAATTCATATCAGTGAGGTCATGTAATATTTGTCCTTCAGTGACTGTCTTACTTCACTCAACATAAGGTCTTCAAGATTCATCCATGTTGTCCCATGTGTTAATGCTGTATTCCTTCTTACAGCTGAGTAATATTCCACTTGTAAGTTTATACCACAACTTTCTCATCCATTCATCTGTTGATGGACATTTGGATTCCTTCCAACTTTTGGCAATAGTGAATAGTTCTGCTATGAGTATTGGTGTGCATATATCTGTTCATGTCCATATTTTCAATTTTTCTGGGTATATACCCAGAAAGGGATTGCTGGATCATATGGCAACTCTATAATTAACTTCCTGAGGAACTACCAAACTGTCCTCCACAATAGCTGCACCATTCTATATTCCTACCAGCAGTAGATGAGTGTTCCCTTTCCTCCATATCTCTCCAACACTTGTAGTTCTCTTTTTTTTAATAGCTGCCAGTCTAATAGATGTAAGATGATATCACATTGGAGTTTTGATTTGCATTTCCCTAATAGCTAGAGATATTGAGCATATTTTCATGTACTTTTTAGCCATTTGTATTTCTTCTTTGGAGAAGTGTTTATTCAAATCTCTTGCCCATTTTAAAAATGGATTGTCTTTTTATTTTTGAGATACAGGATTTCTTTATATATGCTGGATTTTAAGCCCTTATCAAATAAATGGTTACCAAATATTTTCTCCCATTGAGTAGGATGCCTTTTCACTTTTTGACAAACTCCTTTGAAGCAAACAAAAAAGTTTAAACTAATAAATAAGAATTTTATTCCTTCTCTTTTTACTTAAAAAACAATCTACTGATCTGATTTTTAAACAGATGCCTCCTTAATGGGTACAGAGTTTCTGATTTAAGTGATGGAAAAGTCTTGGTAATGAATGATGGTGAATGGTAGTACAACGTTTAATATGGCAAATTTTGTTATAGATATAGTATCACAACAAAAAAAATCCAGAAAACATGTAGGTACCTCAAAATATTTGAAAGAACACGAGTGAGTGTCTCTCTCAAGTGTCTCTGCTCTTGGGGCTCACACAAAAGTTTTTAATTTTGAGGAGGTCCCATTTATCTATTTTATCTTTCATTACTCAGGCTTTGGGTATAAAGTTTAAGAAACCATTTCCTACTACAAGGTATCATAGATGCTTCCCTATATTATCTTCTAGGAGCTTTATTGCCTTGGCTCTTTTATTTAGGTCTTTGATCCATCTTGAGTTAATTTTTGCATAGGGTGTTAGATGGTGATGCTCTTTCATTCTTTTGGTTATGGATAACAATTTCTCCCAGCACCATTTGTTGAAAAGGCTATTCTGTCACAGTTGGGTGGGCTTGGTGGCCTTGTAGATATCAGTTAGCCATATATGTGTTTCTTGGCCATTTGTATATCCTCCTTGGCATAATATTTATTCAAGTATTTTGTCCATTTTTTAATTTGTGTTTTTGTCTTTTTGTTATCGAGTTGTAGGATTTTCTTATATATTCTGGATACTAAATCCTTATTAGATATGTGGTTTCCAAAATTTCTCCCATTATATAATTTGTCTTTTACTTTCATGATAAAGTCCTTTGATGCAGACAGTTTTTAATTTTGATGAAATCAACTTTGTGTATTTTTTCTTTTGTTGCTCATGCTTTTGGGGTAAAGTCTAAGAAACCATTGCTTAACACAAGGTCCTAAGGATATTGCCCTATGATTTCTAAAAGGAGTTTTATAGTTTTGTTTATAATATTTAGGTCTTTGATACATTTTCAGATACATTTTGTATATGATGTGAGGTGGGTGTAAATTTTCATTCTTTTGTATATGCAGAGTCAGTTTTCAGAGCAATATTTTTGGAAAAGACTATTCTTTCCCCATTGAGATGACTTGGAAACCTCATTGTGATGGTTAGACTAATGTGTCAACTTGGCCAGGTAGTTGTGCCCAGTGCTCGGTCAAGTAAGCACTGGGCTAATTGTAATACAAGGACATTTATGGGCTTTAGTCATCAGTGAGTTTACTGCATAGATGGCTGATTACATCTACGATCAACCAGGGAGATTGCCATCAGCAATGTTTTATCCAATCAGTTGAATGCCTTAAAATTCTGCATTCAGGCAGCATTTCCCAGCTCGTCTTTGGACAGCCAATGTCTCCAGGAAACTCATCAAAGACCTTCAATGGACTTTCATCAGAGCCCCTGGTTTGCAGCCTGCCTGCAGTAACTGGATTTGTTCTTTTTAATGTAGGCATTTAACTATAAATTTCCCTTTGAGTTCTACCTTTGCTGCATTCCAGAAGTCTTGGTATGTTGTGTTTTTTTATATCATTTGGCTCAAGATATTTCCTAATTTCTCTTGTGATTCCTTCTTTGACCTGTTGATTGTTTAAAGAGTACATTGTTTAATTCCAAATATTTGTAGATTTTTCAGTTCTTCCTTTGTTATTGATTTCTATCTTCATTCTTGTTTTGTGAGACTATCTTGGAAAATAACTAATGAGCACTAGAGAAGAATGTGTATTCTGCTGTAGCTGTTAAGAATTATAGCTATATCATATCATTTAGGTCTAATTGGCTTATAGTATTATTCAAGTCTTGTATTTCTTTATTAATTTTCTTCCTAGATGTTCTATTATTGAAAGTGATGTATTGAAGTCTCCTACTATTAATGTAGAGCTGTTAATTTCTCCCTTCAAGCCTGTCAATATTTGCTTCATACATATTGCTGTTAGGTGCATATATATGTATAAATGTCATGTTTGCTTGTTGAATTGACCTGATTATCAGTATATAGTATCCTTCTTTTCCCATTTTAGGAGTCTTTGACTTAAAGTCTATTTTATCTGATATTAATGTAGCTACACATCTCTCTTTGTGTTACTATTTGTAGGGAATATTTTTTCCATTCTTTTACTTTCAACCTACTTGAGACTTGGATGTGAATGTACATTTCAAGACTCCCAATTAGGATCAAATAGGATAAACTCAAAGAAAACAACACCCAGACAATTGTAAGGTCATGCTTTTTTTTAAAACCCATACTGCCATTGTCTGACTTTTGATTGGGCAGTTTAATCCATTTGCATTTATAGTAACTACTGATAATGCAGGACCTTCTTCTGACATTTCACTATTTGGTCTTTGTAAGTCTTATACCTTTTTGTTCCCCAAAGTTCAGTTAATGCTTCATTTCATATTTGTTTGCCTTTTTGTAGTGCAGCATTTGTTCCCTTCTGAATTCCCTCTATATATACTTTTCTGATAATTACTTTGTGGCTACCATGGGGCTTAAATATAACATCCTAAATTTATAACAATCATGTTTGATTTTATACAAACTTAACTTCAATAGCGTACACAAACCCTGTTCCTTTACCTCTATATCCCTCCCTCATCTTTTTGTTGTACAAGTTACAAATTATATCTATACATTTTATGTCCAAAGCCATAGATTTAGCATTACTTTTTGAATTTACACTTTAGAACCTGTAAGATGTAAAAAAGTTGAGTTATATTTAAAAAGTACAATAGAACAGTACTTATAATTATCCCTATGGTTACCTTCAATATAGATATTTATTTCTTTATGGTGCTTCTATCCACTGTCTAGTGTCTAGTGTCTTTTCCTTTCAGTATGAAGAATTCCCTTGGCATTGCTTGCAGGGCAGGTATATTTATGTATTCAATTAAATTTGGGATATTTTCTGCCATTATTTATTTCTCTTTCTTCTCATCATTCTGGGACTCCCATAATGCATATATTGGCATGCTTAATGGTATCTCACATGTCCCTTATACTCTGTCCACTTATTTTCATTCATTTTTCTTTTTGCTCCTCAGACAGAATCATTTAAATAGTCTTATTTTTGAGCTCAAGGATTCTGCTATCACAAATCTGCTATTGAAACTCCCTGGGTAATTTTTCATTTCAGTTATTGTGGTCTTCAACCACAGTAATTTTATGTTCCTTTTTAAAATTTCTACCTCTTTATTGAGATTGCCAGGTTTATCATTCATCATTTCTCAAATATCCTTTAGTTCTTTCTCAATGTTTTCATTTAGCTTTTTGAACATTTTGAAAATCATTTCTTCAAGTTTTTGTTTGTTATGTGCAAAGTATGGACTTCTTCCTTGATGTTGTCTGATGGTCCATCATTTCCTGTTTCCTTGTTTGTTTTGTAATCTTATTGCATACAGTCCATTTTAATATTTTAATGTGTTAACTCTGGGATTTAGTCCGTGAGCTGTCTGTTCCCTTGTTTGTATCCAGCTAGTGATTTGAGAGAGATTTCCTTGAGTGCCAGGAGCTAACAAAAACAAACAAATGCAAAAAAAAACCACACCTTTCATAGTCTTGGAAATTGGCTTTGTGTTGGCTGGTGCTCTCCTTCAGAGCTTAGCCCTAACATCAAGAAGATCAGGCTGAATCTAAAGTGTGATGTCCTCTCCATCTTTTCTGAGTCTGTATCTTGTCCTGCACTTGGGCTTGTTGCTTTAGGAATTCCTCTATTTATAGGACTCCAAATGTCCTCTCTACTTCCTATGATATGGAGTTTTCTCCTTCTAGGTTGTTTTGTTTTATGTCTTAAAGCCAATAATCCTTTGACTCAAGTAATTTGTTTCTTCCATTGCTTTAGTTGTCTACCAGCTGCTTCTAACTGCAGGGAAAATTCTGGGAGGAAAGCCAGAAACCTGTGTTTTGGTTAAAAGTCCTTCAGGATGCCATCCCATAGATACAGGCACCCTAGTATGCACATGGAGGTTACTTTGTTTACTAGAACAGGACCAAAGACCCACCACGAGAGTACAGGTTGATTCCACACTACAGCAAGGTGGGAATGGGGGAGGGGCTGTGAGGGCACCTTGAGCTTGTCCTACCGGGTTTAAGTTGATTTTGACTCAACAATCACCCAGTTACTGCAACCCTTTAACTGCGGTCCGGAGTTTTGAGGAAGATGGCTGTGCCAGTTTTTTTTCTAATTGTTCAAAATTTCTGTGGGATAATGGAGTCCTGGAGGATCTTACACCACCACCTTGGTCAACCAGAAGTCTTTAATAATGTATATCTTAACAACTTTATTGAGTTATAATTCACATGCTCAAAATTCACCCATTTAAAGTGTACAATTCAATGGCTTTAGTTAATTCACAAAATTGACACCACAATTTTGTATTAGATAAATTTCATACTTCCCAATAAACCTCATATTCATTAGCAATCACTTCTTTTGTCCCCAGCCACAGGGACCCCAGGCAGCCACCAATCTACTTTATGTCTTCATGGATTTTTCTATTTTTGATATTTCATATAAATGAAATTACACAATATATTTTCCTTTGTGACTGGCTCCCTTCACTTACTTTCATATTTCCAAAGTTAATCATGTTGTAACATGTACCAGTATTTCATTTCATATTATTGCTGAATTGTCCATTCTAAGGGTATATGGCATTTGTTTATCCATTCATCAATTGATGGGTATTTGAGTTTTTTTAATAAAAACAGTTTTATTGAGATATATTCACATACATTACAACCCATCCATTGTGTACAATCGATAGATTTTAGAATAATCAGAGTTGAGCATTCATCACAATTTTAGAATATTTCCATTATTCCAAAAAGAAAAACCCCATACCCCTTAGTGTCAACTCTCAGTCCCTCTATCCTTACCCAACTTTATATAACCACTAATCTAAATCTGACTCTAAAATTTTATTTATATTTACATTTTCATATAAATGGAATCATACATTATGAAGTATTCTGTGTCTTGTTTCTTTCACTTAATGTTCTTGTTTTTTAAATTACTATAATTTTTTAATTAGAAAAGGTGTAATCCCAGTGGGTTCCGTGTAATATTTTAGGTAATCTAAGCACCTCTTAAAATATATGTATATATATCTATATAAATAACATTTTTGTAAGCAAATACACATATATGCACATATATTTATATATCATTATGCAAATGTTTGTATGTATTGTGAGAATTTTGATTTTTACCCATAATAAAAAAAAAAAAAAAAAGAAAAGGTGTAGGTTTTTTAAAAAGTTGTGAAAAAATACAATGTTCTCATATACCTCCTGTTACAGTTGGGCAGTTTGCTGTAATTATGAATTCCAAAAATATAATTGGATCATGCTTGTAAACTGGTATGCTAATCTGGGCATGATTAAGTTATAATTAGGGCATTAACTGGGCCACATCAGTAGGGCGTTGAGCCCCACCCCTTGGTGGGTGGGGGAATCAAATATAAAAGGCAAGGCAAAGGACAGAGGGAGGAGTTTTGATGTTGGAGAGAAGGCCCAGGAGAAAAGAAGCAAGCAGTTTGCCTGATAATCTACAGCTGACCTTTTGGAGGAAACAGAGGAGCTAAGCCCAGAGAGAAATGCAGCCCCAGGAAGAGAGGAGCCCAAGAAGCCTGAACCCTGGCAAACGTTGGCAGCTGTCTTGCTCCAACACGTAGCAATGGACTTTGGTGAGGGAAGAAGCTTATGCTTTATGGCCTGATAACTGTGGGCTTCTACCCCAAATAAATACCCTTTATAAAGACCAACTCATTTCTGGTATTTCACATTAGCATCCCTTTGGCTGACTAATACACCACCCCCCCCATAGTTGACACTTTGCATTAGTGTGGTAACTTTGTTACACTTGATGAAAGAATATTAAAATATTACTAACTACAGACCATAGTTTACATTAGGTGTATTTTTCCCACATATCACCTTATTAACACCATGTAATAATATTGTATATTTGTTATAATTCATGAAAGAACATTCTTATATTTGTACTATTAACCACAGTCTGTCATTCTCAACAGGTTTCACTGTGTTATAGAGTACCACATTTTGTACAGTCCATCCAAAGTGAATAAAGAATGGATCTCAGAATAATCACAGAGTTGTGCACTCATCACCAGTCAATTTTAGAACATTCTCATTGCTTCAAAAAGAAAAATCCCTTATACCTCCTATTGTTGACCCTTCACATTGATATAGTGCCTTTGTTGCAATTGATGAAAAAATATTCCAATATTATTGTTGACTATAGTCCGTTATTTACATTAGTTTTATTATCCCAATATATCACCATATTAACACCTTGTAATAGTGATACCAGTTTGTTCTAGTTCATGGAAAAACATTCTTGTATTTCTACTAGTATCCACATTCCTCATCCACCACCAGATTCTCTTTGTTATAGTATCCCAAGTTTAACCTCTAGCTTTCCTTCTATTGACATTTATGACCCTAAACTTTACCTTTAAGCCACAATCACATCAATAAATTGGTGCTGTTAATAATACTCAGTGTATAATGTGTTACCATCATCTCTATCCATTTCCAAACATTCACAATCAACTTTATTAAAACTTCTACAGTCATGAAGAATCAGCTCCCCCTTCTTAACCCTCATTTTATCTATTGGTAACCTATACTCTAGATTTTAATTCCATGAGTTTGCTTATTGTAATTAGTTCATATTAGTGAGACCTTAAAATATGTGTCTTTTTGTGTCTGGCTTATTTCATTCAATATAATGTCCTCAAGGGTCATCCATGTTGTCATAATGCATTTCATTTCTTCTTACAGCTAAATAGTATCCCATTATATGTATATACCACATTTTGTTTTTTCATGCATCAGTTGATGGACACTTGGGTTGTTTCTATCTTTTGGCAATTGTGAATAATGCTGCTGTAAACATCGGTGTGAAAATATCTGTCCGAGTCCCTGAATTCAGTTCTTTTGAATATATATCAAGATGTGGAATTGCTGGATCATACAGCAATTCTATATTTAGCTTCTTGAGGAACTGCCAAACTTATTTCACACTAGCTGCACCATTCTACAATCCCACCAACAGTAAAGGAGTGTTCCTATTTCTCCATATCCTTCCCCAACACTTGTAGTTTTCTTTCTTTCTTTTTTTTTTTTTTTTAAGATTGGCCATTCTATAACTTATGAACTGATAGCTCATTGTATGTTTGATTTGCATTTCCCTAATAGCTAATGATGTTAAACATCTTTTCATGTGCTTTTTAGCCATTCGTATTTCCTCTTTGGAAAAATGTCTAGTCAAGTCATTTTCCCATTTTTTAACTGGATTGCTTGTCTTTTATGGGATCTATTTATATCCTCGGAATTAAACCCTTATTGGATTTGTGGTTTCCAAATATTTTCTCCCATTGAGTAGGCTGCCTTTTCACCTTGACAAAGTCCTTTGAAGCAGATACATATTTAATATTAAAGAGGTCCCATATATCGAATTTTTCGTTCATTGCTCATGCTCTGGGTGTAAGGTTTCAGAAACCATCCCCTACCACAAGATCTTGAAGATGTTTCTTTACATTTTTTTCTAAAATTTTATGGTTCTATATATTATATTATTTTTATTTTATATATATTTAGCTCTTTGATCCATTTTGAGTTAATTTTTATATAAAGTGTGAAATAGGGATCTTCTTTCCTTCTTTCAGAAATGTATATCCAGTTTTCCCAGTACCATTTCTTGAAGAGACTTTTCTATCCCAGCTGGGTGGACTAGGCAGCTTTGTCACAAATCAAATGACCACAAAGGTGTCTGTTTCTGCACTCTCAATTTGATTCCATTGGTCAATTTATTTCTCTTTATTCCAGTACCAGGCAGATTTTATCACTGTAGCTTTGTAATATGCTTTAAAGTTAAGAAGTGAGAGTCCTCCAACTTTGTTCTTTTTTTTCAAGATTTTTTGGTAAGGACCACTTACCCTTCCATATAAATATGGTAATTGGCTTTTCCATTTCCACAAATAGACTGTTGGAATTTTTATTGGGATTGAGTTAAATCTGTAAATCAATTTGGGTAAATTTGAGATCTTAACAATATTTAGACTTCCAGTCCATGAACACAGAATATCCTTCCATTATTTAGGTCTTCATTGATTTCTTTGGGCAATACTTTGTAGTTTTCTGAACACAGATACTTTATATCCTTGGTTAAGTTTATTCCAAAATATTTGGTTCTTTAGTCGCTATTGTAAATGGATTTTTTTTTCCAGATTTCCTCCTCAGATTGCTCTTACTAGTTTATAGAAACACTACTGATTTTTATGTGTTAATCTTGTATCCTGCCACTTTTCTGAACTCATTTATTAGCTCTAGTAGCTTTGTTGTAGATTTTTAAGGATTTTCTAGGTATAGCATCAATCTTATTTGTGAATAGCAAAAGTTTTACTTCTTCCTTTCTGATTAAGATGCCTTTTATTTCTTTTTCTTGCCAAATTCCTCTAGTTAGAACTTTTAACACAATATTAAATAATAGTGATGACGGTGGGCATCCTTGTCTTGTTCCTGATCTCAGTGGGAACACTTTCAGTCTTTCACCATTGAGTACAATGTTAGCTGTGTGGGTTTTTCTTACCTGCCCTTTATCATGTTAAGAAAGTTTCCTTCTATTCTTATCTTTTACAGTGTTTTTATCAAGAAAGGATGCTCTATTTTGTCAAATGCCTTTTCTGTATCAATCGAGATGATTGTTTTATTTTGCTTCTTCGATTTATTAATGTGGTGTATTACCTTGATTTTCATGTGTTGAACCACCCTTAAATACCTGGGATAAAATCCTCTTGATCATAGCATATAATTCCTTTATTGTGCTGTTTGATTCAATTTGTAAGTATATTGTTGAAGATTTATGTATTTTCTATTTACTAGAGAGATTGGTCTGTAATTTTCTTTTCTCGTAGTATCTTTTTCTTGCTTTGATATTAGGGTGATGTTGGCTTCATAGAATGAGTTTGGTAGGTTTCCCTCCTCTTTAATTTTTTGGAAGAGTTTGAGCAGAATTTGTATTAATTCTTCTTTGAATGATTGGTAGAATTCACCTGAGAAGCTATCTGGTCCTAGGCTTTTATTTGTGGGAGGTAGGTATTTGATGATTGACTCAATCTCTTTATGTGTTGGTTTGTTGAGGTCTTCCATTTCTTCTAGGGTCAGGGTAAATTTTTCTTGTGTTTCTAGGAAATTGTTCATTTCACCTAAGTTGTCTAGTTTGTTGACATACAGTTGTTCATAATATCATTTTATGATTTTTTAAAATTTCTGTGGTGTCAGTAGTAATGTCCCCCCTCTAATTTCTGATGTTTTAAATTTGCATTGTTTCTCTTTTTCCTGTTAGTCTAGTGAGTAGTTTGCTGGTTTTCTTCATCTCAAAGAACCAACTTTTGTGTTTTTTTTTCCCCTCTATTGATTTTTGTTCTTCATTTCATTTATTTCCACTCTAATCTGTCTATGCTGTCCCAAGAAAGTGACCAAACTCCTCCCAACTTCTCCTACAGAAGCATGGTTGGAGCAGAGGCGGCCATGGATTTCCGAGGTGGGCAGGCTGAAACTGTCCACACCGCCCCAAGAAAGTGATGAAATTATGCCTAACTTTCTCTCCTGCTGGGGGTGGCATTGGAGCAGACCACCGTGTCTTACTGAGGTGGGCAAGCTGAAACTGACTGCATGGCCTCAAGAAAGTATCAAATTGCACCTAACTTCCTCTCCTGCCAGCACAGGGAAATGAGCAGTGGCTGCCAGTGGCTCTCCAACCTGGGCATGTTGAAACGGATCCCTACTGTCTTGGAAAGTCACCGAATCTCTCAATTGTCTGCACTTCCTTCTCTACCGGGGATAGGGGTTTGAGCAGTGGCTGCCCATGACTATCTGACCTGGGCAACTGAAAATGATCCTTACTGTCCTGGGAAGTTAGTATGTTTTTCAATCAACCCTGCTTCTACTTCTGCCATGGGTGGAGTTATAACAAAGGCAGTCACCGTCTTTCTGGCTTGGGCAGGTTTAAACTTAGCTGTGCTAGGAACTGGAATCCAGCAAGTCAAATTTGCTAATTCATAGCCATAGTCAGTGCCCGGCCATGTCCCTGTACCCTGCTTTTGGGAAAGGGTACTTCTCTTTTTGACCAGGAAGTGGCCTTCAAGGTGGCATGCCACACCAGGAATCTACTCATAAATCTTCACCGTAGATTGTCAGTCTCTGCCTTCTGCTCTTCCCTGGATGGTGTATGATGCTCTTCTGGTATTTGAGCCCCCCCAAACAGTTGATTTAGACAGATTCTGGCTAATTACTAGCTGCCCTGTAGGATGAGCTGAATCTAAGAGCTCCCTACTCTGCCACGATCTTGGATCCTCTGGGGTAGATGAGTTTTCCCACTTTTTGGCTACGGTTAATAATGCTATTATGGACATTTGTGCACAAATTTTTGAGTGGCTGTATGTTTCCATTTCTCTTGGTTATATACCTAGGAGTGGAATTGGCAGGCCATATGGTAACTCATTGTTCAACTTTTTAAGTAAGTGCTGGACTGCTTCCACAGTGGCTGCATCATTTTACATTCACACCAGCAATGTATGAGTGTTCTAATTTCCACACATATTTGGCAACATTTCTTATTTTATGTCTTTTTTAAAATTATGGCCAACTTAGTGGGTATAATGTGGTATCTCTTTGTGGTTTTGATTTGCATTTCCCTAATGGCTATGCAACACATCTTTTCATATACTCATTGTGTGTTTATATAACATCTTTGGCAAAATATCTATCCCAGTTATTTACTCATTTTTAAATTAAGTCATTTGCTTATTTGTTGTTGAGTTGTAGTCGTTCTTTATACCTTCTGAATATGAAACCTTTTTTAGCTATATGTTTTGCAACTATATTCTCCCATTCTGTAGGTTGTCTTTTAATTTTCTTGATAATTTCCACTGAAGCACAAATATTTTAATTTTGATGAAGTCCAGTTTATCCAATTTTTAAAAAATAGCTTTATTGTTTTATCCCTTATATATAGGTCTTTGATCTGTTTTCAGTAAATTTTTATATATGGTGTGATGTAGGGGTCCACCTTCATTCTTTGGCATACCCAATTTTCCTAGCACCATATTTTGAAGACATTGTTCCTTCCACTATTGAGTGGATTTGACACACTTACGGAAAAGCAATTGACCATAAATGTAAGGGTTTATTTATGGAAATTGAATTATAGTCTGTTAGTCTACATATCTATCCTCATGTAAATACCATACTATTTTGATTACTATAGCTTTGTAGTAAGAATTAAAATCAATACATGTGCATCCTCCAGCTTCGTTCTTCTTTTTCAAGATTGTTTTGGCTACTCTGGGCCCTCTTAAATTCCATATGAAACTGAGGATTGGTGTTTAAATTTCTGCAGAAAAAGGCCATTGGGATTTTGAAAGAGATTGCATTGAATCTTCATATTGCTTTGGGTAATATTGCCATCTGAACAATATTAATTCTTCTAATCCAAGAATGAAGTATACATTTCCATTTATTTAGATCTTTTAAAATTATTTCCAGCAGTGTTTTATAGTTTTCAGTATATTAGTCATTCACCTACATGGATATTTTTATATTTGTATTTTATTTATATATAAATTAATATAGAGAAATTTATTTCTTTATAATTTATTCTTTGGATGCTGTTGTATATGAAAATGTCATCATAATTTCCGCTTCAGATTGTTTACTGCTGGTGTATAAAACACAACTAATTTTTTCCATGTTGATCTTGTACCTTGTAACTTTGCTGAATTCATTTATTTGCTCTAGTAGCTTTGTGGTGGTTTGAAGCTATAAGTATCCCAGAAACACATGTTCTTAAATTTAATTCATTCCTGCGGGTATGGACCCATTTTAAGTAGGACTTTTTATGAAGCTACAGTTAAGGTATGACCACCTCATTCAAGATAGGTCTTAATCTTCATACTGGACTCCATCATAAATGGAATGAATATATATAGAGAGAGGTGGGAAGCCACAGAATCAAGAAGTTAAAAATCAATGAAACCCAGAAGAGAAGGGAAGAAGTGTTGACATGTGCCTTGCCATGTGGCAGAAAGCCAGGGATTGCCAGCAGCTGGTCTTTGGGAAGAAATCATCACCTAGATGATACCTTGATTTGGACATTTCCTCAGCCTCAAAACTGCACAACAATAAATTCCCATTGCTCAATCCCAACCATTTCATGGTAACTGCTTTAAGCAGCCTAGGAAATGAAAACAGATTTTGGTATCAGAAGAGGGGGATGATGCTATTGCAAATACCAAAAATATGAAAATAGCTTTGGAATTATGTAATGGGTAGAGGCTCAAAGAATTGTGAGCTGCTTGATAGAAAAAGCTTTTATTACTTTGAAGAGCTTGTTGGTAGAAATATGGATGCTGAAGATAATTCCAATGAGGCCTTAGACAAAAATTATGAATGTGTCATTAGCAACTGGAAAAGATGATTCTTGTTTTAAAGTGGCAGAGAATGGGCAAAATTGAGTTATGATGTTTGATGGAAGGCAGAATTTGAAAGTGACAAGCTTGGATAATTAGCTGAGGAGATTTCCAAGCTAAGTGTGAAAGTGCAGTCTGGTTTCCCCTTGCAGCTTATAGTAAAATGCAAGAGAAAAGGGATAAGCTGTAAACTGAGCTTCCAAAAAGTGAGTCCCTAAAAGTAACTGAATATGGATCCAGCCAGCCATTTCAGTGCAAGTCAGGATTGGAGGTGCAGTTAACTGTAAAGGATCTGTGAAACCTGCACCACCCAATCCAATAGTATCACTACTATCAGTTGGTGGAGGCCCAAATAATGAATGGGAAGGAGCTGGACTCCCATCCTGGGGAGGACAGATATGTTCTCAAACAGAGGGGCCAGAGTCTCTTGAGAGAATGGACGGTTCCTAATAGGGGTGGACAAACCAGTGTGTCAAGACCTCAGTGTTGTTACAAGTAACTATGAATCTTGGCATCCAAGGATTGAAGCCGGGTGGTTGCCATGGGCTCTGAGCGGAGGGGGAGGGAGTAATAGAATAGATAGAACAGGAGCTATTTAGTGGGCAATGGAAGTGTTCTACATGATCTTGCAATGATGGACACAGGCCATGTTAAATATCATCAAAATTTATAAAAGTTTATGGTCTAAAATGTAAACCATTGACCATGGTTAGTAGCTATGTTTCACTATTTGTATATCGGTTGTAACAAATGTACCATACACATATAAAAAGGTATTAATATGGGAAAGGGGAAAAGGGGAAGGATGTTGGGTATATGGGAGTCCCCTTTATTTTGTATGTCACTTTACTATGACCTAAAACTTCTTTGAAAACAAAATTTTAAAAAGTAAGACACTGGGGAATAAATGGAAGAAAATGTCACTGTACATACAGGACAAGAGATATTACAGTGATGAAAGGCAAAATATCAAAAAAAATTTTTTAAAATATTTTTCCTTTTTTTTAAATTTTTAATTTATTTTTATTGTGGGTAAAAATAAAAATTCTCACAATACATACAAACATTTGCAAAATGATATATAAATATATATGCATATATGTGTATTTGCTTACAAAAATGTTATTTATATATATATATATATATATACACATATATTTTAAGAGGTGCTTAGATTACCCAAAATATTACACAGAACCCACTGGGATTCCCATGTTGCCCACCTCCCACACCTCCCACCACATCCCACACAAACATCTCCCACAAGTGTGGCCCACCACCCTCAATGAACTTACTCATTATTTTTTAATATCCCACTTTTTACATTTTATTTTATTTTTAGTTTTCTTTAAATTTTTATGTATTTTATTTCTTATATTTAAACCTACCATTATTATTTCATTTTCCTATTCATCGTATATGGCTATTTTATTGCCTCCATTTTTGAAGAAGCTTTAGATCACAGAGGGTTACAACTGGGGCAGGGGAGGATCATTGGTGTGGGGTATTAGTGATGTGGGATATATGGGAGGAAGTTCACCTGGACATACATATAAGGTAAGTAAATGTGTTCAAATGTTCACAGGGCATTGTCACAGTGAATGAAGGTTCACACAATAGCTGAGAGAATATTGAATTCCCATCCTGGAGAGCTCTATCACATTCTTTAATGGAGAAGCAATTGTCCCCCAAGTGCAGGGGCAAGGACTGGCAAAGGAGGATGGTCCATTGATGGGACCTTAATATTGAAAACTATGCTTGTGAGCCTTTGCTCTTGAAATTGAAACTTAGCCTAGTGTTGTGGTATGCCTAAGAGTTGCCTCCTGAGAGCCTCCTTCTTGTTCAAATGTAGCCTCTTTCTAAGCCAAACTCAGCATATAAATGCATTACCTTCCCCCCAGCATGGGACATGACTACCAGGGATAAACCTCCCTGGCACCATGGGATTACTACCAAGCACCAACTAGCAATGCAACTGGAAAAAGACCTCAAATAAAAAGGGGAAAAGATAAAGACAAATGAGTTTATATGGCTAAGAGACTCCAAAGTGAGTCGGGAGGTCATCCCAGAGGTAACACTTATGTATATCTCAGCAGGACCTCATAGACTGCCAAAGTGGATACTACCCCAAATAGTGGGGCTCCTGAGGGCTCTGGAGACACCCAGGTCCTATGGTCATGGCAGATAGCTCCGGAGTTTGGTACCTTGCCAGTGGGCCCTACTTTGGAGTTTGTGCTCCTGAGAATGACAGAATTGGACTCTGTTATGGCTTCCCTACACATGGCTCATCTGTCCCTTCTATATGAACTTATACTTGGTGCTGGAGTTGGTAGGTGTACTCCAAGAGACTTGAATCTTTGGACTGTCCATGTGCCAGCTGGGCCCTGAGCCCTGGTGGAGTTGCAACACCTACTTTCCAGTTCATTGGACTCACCCAGGACAACTAACAAGGAATTGAGGATTGACAACCACCATACCAAGGAAATGAGAGAGCATACAACTGCAAGCAAGAGAGTCCCATTTAACAGCTGTATGGGATTGACGCCCTCTCTCATTTAGAGGTGGAGTGGACATTACCATCCCAGAATCCTCAGGACTGTGTAATGAACTATGGACTAGAGTGGATTTACCAGTATTCTACAATAGACTTGTCATTATTCTAGCAATGGAAGAAATTACACCATTGATGTGGAGGCAGTGGCCCTGGAGGCTCTGGGGACAGGGGGATGGAAAGACAGGTGTAATGCAAGGGCTTTTTCGGGACTTGGGAATTGTCCTGAATGGCATTGCAATGACAGATATATGCTATTATGTATCTTCCTGTACCTGCAGAGTTGTGTGGGAGAGAGTATAAACTACAATATGAACTATGGTCCATACTCAATGGCAATGCCCCAGGATTCATTTATCAATTGCAATGAATGTGCCACACTAATGAAGGATGTTGCTTATGTCGGAGGGTGTGGGAGGTGTGGGAAGTGGGGCATATGGGAATCCCTTTATTTTTGTGTGTAACATTTGTGTAGTCTAAGTATCTTTACCAAAATAAAAAAATATACTTAAAAAAGTAGTGAATGAAGCATGTCACTCAAATAGTTTTAAAAAATAAATAACATAGTGTTTTCACAGAGCACTAGGACAAACTGGTGTTTTAACATTGACTGTAAGTCAAATCAAGTACAAAGAAGCCAATAAAACATGTAACTCACTTAGTTTTCCAAACTAAACACATACTGTTTTTGCAGAGCACTAGCTCAAACCAGTGTTTTAACATTGATTGTAAGTCAAATCAATTACATAGAAGTCATTGAAGCATGTAAATCATGTAGTTTTCCAAACTAAATAACATACTGTTTTCACAGAATCCTAGCCAAAACCAGTGTTTTAACAATGATTGTAAGTCAAAACAAGTACATAGAAGTGAATGAATCATATAACTCCCTCAGATTTCAAAACTAAAGAACATAGTGTTTTTGCTGGGCACTAGCTAAAACCAGTGTTTTAACATTTATTGTAAGTCAAATAAAGTTCATAGAAATGAAAAAAAGAGGATCCATGGAAAGTCCTACTACCTGATGGATTGGACCTCCCTGTATACTACGTGCAAAACTGACAAGTTTTTCGTGATATATATATAAACGGAACCACTGGCAGCCTGGACTAAAAGGGACAGAAAATGGATAGATCAAAGGAAAAATCATTTCATGTGCTGGACTATTGAAACTGATATCTGAACTGAGTAAATCTTCTTGGGCCAAGAGAACAGACCACCTATGTGTGTGGAAAGGGTGAGTATGCCCTGGCACTTGGAGAGTACAAGCCTTCTGCCCTGTTGTTCAGAAAGAGTGCTACCACACCACTTTTGAGAGGGTTGAGCCTGCGCC
Organism: Tolypeutes matacus; assembly: GCA_026826555.1. Lineage (NCBI taxonomy): Eukaryota > Metazoa > Chordata > Mammalia > Cingulata > Chlamyphoridae > Tolypeutes > Tolypeutes matacus. The sequence continues at coordinate 558,639 of JAKSZT010054490.1, read as the reverse complement.
CTGGAGAACACGGAGAATCCAGCTATCACCCCAGTGCATGAAGATGGTGGAGCCTTCACCCCAGTGATTGGGCAGAGCATGGCCACTGTGCAAACACTTGGAAAGGGTGGGAATAAGGCTCCATCAGGCCCAGAGGAAAAATCATCCTTCCAAAGATGACTCTCAGACCTTGAAATTGAATGGAGTATGTCTTGCAGAGTTTTGAGATTGTTTGGGAACTGAGACCACTCTTTTCCTTCCAATTTATCCCTATGGGAATGTGAATGCTTTTCCTATGCTTGTTCTTCCTTTGTGTATTGGAAAGAGATAACTTGTTCTCTAGGTTTCACAGGTCCGCTGACAGAAAGGAACTTGTGCCCCAGGATAGACCACACCAATGACTGATTTTGATGAGGCTTTGTACTTAGCATGGTTACTAAAATGTCTTAACACATTTGGGATATTGTAATGGAATTAATGTATTTGCATATGGGAAGAACATGCCTTTTTGTGGCCCAGAGGGTGGGGCATGATGATTTGAAGCTGTATGTACCCCAGAAAGACATGCCCTTAAATCTAATTCATTCTATTGCATGTGAACTCATATAAGTAGGGTCTTTTAATGAGGTTACTTCAGTTAAGATGTGTCCCACTTCAATCAGTATGGGTCTTAATCTTATTACTGGAATTCTTTATAAGAGAATGAAATACAGACACACAGAGAGAAAGCCATGTAAGTAAGAAGCTGAAATGGAAAAAAAAAACCCTGGAAGATAAGGGAAAAACCAGTAGGTGCTGCCATGTCCTTTGCCATGTACAGAGGAACCAGGAATTGCTGGTCTTCAGGAAGAAAGCATCACCTTGATGATGCCTTGATTTGGACATTTTCATGGCCTCAAACTATAAGCAAATAAATTCCCATTGTTTAACCCAACTTATTTCATGGTACTGGCATTGAGCTGTGTCAGAAACTATTACACCTTCTATTCTTACTTTTCTGAGTGTTTTATCTTGAAATAGTGTTGGATTTTATCAAATAACTTTCTGCACCAGTTTAAATGATCAAGGTTTTTTTTTCTTCATTGTATTAATGTGGTGGATTATATTGATTGGTTTCCTTACTTTTTTTTTTTAATTTAATAATTATTTCTTTTTTTTTTTGAAAGAAGCTTCAGATTACATAAATGTTACCTAAAAAATATAAGGGATTCCCATATGCCCCCTCCCTCCCCCTCCCATGCTTTCCCACATTAACAGCATCCTTCATTAGTGTGGCACATTTGTTACCATTGATGAACCCATATTGAAGCACTGCTGCTAACCATGGATTACAGCTTACATTATAGTTTATGCTTTGTCCCGCACAATTTTGTAAGTTGTGACAAAATATACAATGGTCTGTATCCGTCACTGCAATATCATGCAGGACAAATCCAATGTCCCGAAGATGCCCCCATATTACATCTATTCTACCCTCTCCCATCCCTTGGAACTTCTGGTGGACGCTGCTTCTACATCAATGAGAGTTCTTCTGTTGCTAGAATAATAATAAGTCTATAGTAGAATAACAGTAAGTCTACTCCAGTCCATCGTTAATTCCCCAATCCTGAGGATTTGGGGATGGTGATGCCCACTCTGCTTCTAATTGAGAGATAGCTTAGATCTCACGGGGCAGGTGGATGGAGCTATCTTCCTTGCAGTTGCAAGACACTCTCTGTCTCTTGGGATAGGCGTTGTCCATAATCATCTCCTTGTTAGTTGTCCTGGCTGAGTCCAGTGAACTGGAGAGCAGGTGTTGCAACTCTGCTGAGATTCAGGGCCCAACTGGCACATGGATGGATCAAAGATTTAAGTATATCAAGTATAGTGCTAATGGTGGGTTCAAATAAAAGGGGCAGAAGAGCCATGTGTAGAGAGCCTATAAATGAGTCTAACGCTGTTACCCTGGGGAGCATAAATTCCAAAGTAGGGCCCATTGGAATTCCTGAGTTGTCTGCCTGCTTATAGGTTCTGGATATCTCTAGAGCCCTCAGGAGCCACGCTATTTCAGGCAATGTTTACTGTGGCAGTCAATGAGAACCTGCTGACACTTGCATAAGCACACCCTCTGGAAAGAACTTCTGACTCACTTTGAAAACTCTTTAGCCATAAAACTCATTTGTATTTACAAATGATGATCAGTATTCTGTAAGTTTCTTCATACAAATTAAACACTTGCTTTTAATTGAGGAGGACTGGAGAAGAGATGTATTCTTGGACACTTCATTTTTCTCTAACGCTTTCTTATGCATACTCGTTAATGAAAATAATCCATCTGGATCAATAATGATTTAGCATGACTACTGTTGACAAAGATGTTGAGCTTTTCTGCCTAAGAAAATTATGAGGTGCATATTGTTATCTGCAGTAATTTGTTCCAATAAAATGTGAGGAATTCCCAAGTAGGAATTTGATTATCCAGAAAGAATGATGGCCTAACTGGAAATTAAATAACTAAACCAATAATTTATTTCTTTCTCAGAGATTTTTAGGTCCAATAGTTAAGAGCTGGTTGATCTTGCCAGTAGCATATGCTTGTCTCAAAGATTAAGCCATGCATGTCTAAGAATGCATGGCCGGTACAGTGAAACTGCGAATGGCTCATTAAATCAGTTATGGTTCCTTTGGCTGCTTGCTCCTCTCCTACTCGGATAACTGTGGTAATTCTAGAGCTAATCGGTTTCCTTACTTTGAACAAATCTTGCATACCTGGGACAATTCCCACTCGGTCATGGTGTATAATCCTTTTTTTTTTTTTTTTTTTTTCTTTTTGGGAGGTACCAGGGAATGAACCAAGGACCTTGTACATGGGAAGCAGGTACTGAACCACTGAGCTACATCTGCTCCCCAATGAGAGTTGTTTTTTTCTTTTATTTGTTTGTGTTTGTTTTAGGAGGTATTGGGTATTGAACCTGAGACCTCGTACATGGGAAGCAGGCTCTCAACCACTTGAGCTACATCCACTCCCAAATCCTTTTTAAAAAAATACTTTTTAAAATAAAAAAATACTTTAGATTACATAAATATTACATAAAAATATAAGGGATTCCCATTTTCCCCACTCCATACCCCTCCCACACTTTCCCATATTAACAACATCCTTCACTAGTGTGGTATATTAGTTACAATTGATGAACACACTTTGGAGTATTGCCACTAACTGTGGATTATAGTTTACATTATAGTTTACACTCTGACCCACACAATTTTGTAAGTTATGACAAAATATATAATGGTCTGTATCCATCATTGCAATGTCATTCAGGACAATTCCAATGTCCTGAAAATGCCCCCATATAACACCTATTTTTCCCTCTCCCTCCCCTCAGAACTCCCAGTGGCCACTGCCTCCACATCAATGATAAAAGTTCTTCCATTGCTAGAATCACAATAAGTCTACAGTAGAATAACCATAAGTCTACTCAAGTCCATCATCCATTCCCCAATCCTGAGGATGCTGGGATGGCGATGCCCACACTGCTTCTATTTGAGAGGGGGCTTAGGTCCCATGGGGCTGATGGATGGGACTAACTTGCTTGCAGTTGCACTCTTTCTATTCCTTGGGATGGGTGTTTTCCATGATCATCTCCTTGTTAGTTGTCCTGGGTGAGTCTAATGAACTGAAGAGAAGGTGTTGCAACTCTGTTGAGATTCAGGGCCCAACTGGCACATGGACAGGCCAAAGACTTAAGTCTCTTGGACATACATCTATCAAGTCTAGTACTAATTATAGGTTTAAGTAGAAGGGGTAGAAGAGCCATGTGTAGGGAAACCACAAATGAGTCCAACTCTGTCACACTGGGGAGTGTAAATTCCACAGTAGGGCCCACTGGCAGGGTGCCATACTCCTGAGCTGTCTGCTCTGCCTATAGTGTCTGGATGTCTCTAGAGCTCTCAGGAGCTCTGCTACTTGAGGCAATGCTTACTGTGATCTGGCGTAGAACAACTCCCAGGGATGAGCCTCCCTGGCACTGAGGGATTATTATAAAGCACCAACTAGGAATGCACCTGGAAAAAGACCTTGACCAAAAGGGGGAAAGGGTAAATACAAATGAGTTTTTATGGCTAAGAGATTTCAAAGTGAGTTGGGAGGTCATTCCAGAGGTTACTCTTATGCATGTCTCAGCAAGATCTCATTGACTGCCAAATCCTTTTATTGTTGTTGTTAATTATCTCTATTATTTTTATTGTTTTCTATTTCTTTAAAAAATTTTTAATATATTTTTTCTAAAAGATACTTAGATTACATAAAATGTTACATTAAAAAATATAAAAATATAAGGGATTCCCATAGCCCCACTCCCCACACCTCCTACTTTTCCCCACATTAACAAATTCTTTCATTCTTTCATTGGTATGGTACATTCAATGCAATTGATGAACACATTTTGGAGCATTGCCACTAAGGATGGATTACATTTTACATTGTAGGTTACACTCTTTCCCACTCAATTCTGTAGGCTATGGCAGAATATGTAATGGCCTGTATCTGTTGTTGCAGTATCATTCAGGACAATTCCAAGTCCTGAAAGTGCCCCCATGTGACACCTCTCCCTTCCTCTCCCAGACCTCAGCACCCCCAGTGACCACTGTCTCCACATCAATAGTATTTCTTCCATTGCTAGAATCACAATAAGTCTATAGTAGAATACCAGTAAGTCCACTCTAGTCCATATTTTATTCACCAATCCTGAGAATTCTGGGATGGTGATACCCACTCCACTTCTAATTGAGAGGGGGTTTTGATCCCATATGGCTGATGGATGGGACTCTCTTACTTGAATTTGTAGACTCTCTCAGTTCTTTGGTATGGTGGTTGTTCATCCTCACCTCCTTGTTAGTTTTTCTGGGTGAGTCCAATGTCCGGGAGGGTAAGTTTTGCAACTCCACTAAGGCTCAGGGCCCTGTTGGCACATGGACAGCCCAAAGATTCAAGTCTTTTGGGCATAAATCTGCCAACTCCAGCACCAAGTATAGGTTTAAATAGAAGGGACAAAAGAGGCATGTGCAGAGAAGTAACAACTGAGTCCAACTCTGTCGCACTCAGGAGCACAAACTCCAAAGTAGGGCCCACTGACAAGGCACCAAACTCTGGAGCTATCTGCCCTGACCATAGGACCTGGGTGTCTCCAGAGTCCTCAGGAGCCCCAATATTTGGGGTAGTATCTACTTTGGCAGACTATGTGATCCTTCTGGGACATGCATAAGCGTTACCTCTGGGGTGACCTCTCGACTCACTTTGAAGTCTATTAGCCATAAAAACTTATTTGTCTTTACCTTTTCCCTCTTTTATTCAAGGTCTTTTTCCAGTTATATTGGTAGTTGGTGATTGGTACTAATCCCTCAATGCCAGGAAGGCTCATCCCCGGGAGTCATGTCCCACATTGGGGGGAAGGCAATGCATTTATATGCTGAGCACCAGATCCTTTTAATATACTGTTTTTTTTTTTTGTTTTTTTTTTATTATGGGTAAGAATCAAAATTCTCACAATACATACAAACATTTGCAAAATGATATATAAATATATATGCATATATGTGTATTTGCTTACAAAAATGTTATATATACATATATATATACACATATATTTTAAGAGGTGCTTAGATTACCCAAAATATTACATGGAACCCACTGGGATTCCCATGTTGTCCACCTCCCACACCTCCCCCCACATCCCACACAAACATCTCCCACAAGTGTGGCCCACAACCCTCAATGAACTTACACATCCTGGAGCCTTGCCACCAACCATAGACCACAGTTCACACTGTAGACCACACTCTCTCCCACTCAGTTCT